>LYUA01000901.1:557105-567556 GCA_002093875.1 Calopteryx splendens | reverse complement strand
AGGTTTCCGGAAAACGAAACGGAGTGCGAGTTCCACTTGTGTGTGTGTGCGCGCTTGCATGCGGAGGAGGGACAGGAACGGGAAACGAGATTGATTGGATGTCGCGTCCCAGTTCGATATTCGCCGTCCATTTTGTGCTTGCCCCCGAATCGAGTGAGTTATGCGGATCAATCGCTCAATCTTCCGCGTCCCCTCGTACTTTTCGAAGCCCTAAGCGGGAAAACCCGCTCGGAAACAACTTCTAATCTCTCTCTCCCTTTTCGTCCCACAACGGCCTCATTTGACGGCAAAAAATAACAAAAACCACCCGAATAAAAAAAACATTACATCATCAGTAATTAATATTGGGAGTTGTTTGATACAGGTCAACCTGTGTACTAGATCCTCCATTCTCATAAAATTCTCACGTCTTCATATTTCCTCGCTTTCAGAGCCTTCGTTTTTCAAATTTCCTCTTCAAACTTTCGCTTCGCATTTCGTCGCTTCCTAATCCTTTTGATGTTCGTTTCTTGCATTCTATACTCGGTTTTCCCCTGCCGTTCTTTCGATTCAGTTTTCCTCCTATTATTATCGCTAACAGTCTAAATTAAATATGGATATTATCTCCGTGTGAGGGCTTGTGGCAAGAGAGGGAACCACAGCTCCAAGGTTAGCACCACGTGCCTTGCTGCTCGATGATCACAGTTTCACCGGCATTACAGTTATGCGCCCAAAGGCGTCAGATGTGATACCGGCGGAACTGCAAACATCGAGAAACAACGGACGCTGTGGAAACCCACAAGCCATGAAGCCCTCCGATGGGCGTTATCTCTTGATTCTAACTTTGTCTTTTAAACACGATGTAAACACAAAGGTGTGTCAAATTATATACCTATTTGGTGCATGGGGGATGGCCCATTTTCGCATTTTCGTTATATACATTCACGAACTTAAGGCAAAAAGCTGGCGTGTGGATAAAATATTTGGTTAAAGATGGAAACAAATGGAAAAAACGGAGCCCATAGCCGCAGATGATACCCAAATAATTCAGCAAAGACGAAATTCATTCCAGTCAACAAGAGACGAGATATTTAGGCCCCTTACCCTTTATATAATATGCAATAATATTTGAGAAATAATTTTTAAACGGGAACAAAATTATTTTTTAATCTGAAGCATTTATGGAGCCTTCGTCCAGTATGTTCATATCATGATAGAAAAAAACCATACCCCATCAAATGGTGGGGTAACTCAGGCTCTGCGTTTTACTCTAATATCTCTTAATATACTATTTAATGATTAAACTAAGGTTGAGTAGCCGCCTTGAGGCCACTTTTAATAAATTAACCTTTTGCCACCAAAGGCGCCTATAAAAAAATTATAAGTTGAAATTAGCAAATGCAATTAACATATTAATTTCTTCATTTATGTAATCGTAATAGATAATTCAGGTATTCGTGCATTTAATTCCATCTTATAAATATGTATTTGCATTTCGGTTGCTAGCTCTTAGGGGTTAGGTGGTAGAAGAGACTCCAAAGTCTCAATCTCGCCCCGAAANNNNGAGACTCCAAAGTCTCAATCTCGCCCCGAAAATAAAGCCGTTTATCTATCTATCTCTTTTTCACAGTGCTTATGACTCAAGATATTTCCTTTCAACCCATTGGACGTCAGATATTAGCCCAGAACTTTTGGGGTGCCCATTTTAATTTTTTTTTAATTTCGAGGGTGAGTTTCAATTATATTTATTTGTTATTATTTGAGCAATATTCGCAACCAATATATTAGCTTTCGCATTTCCATGCTTTTTCCTAAACAAATATCTGCGTGGTGTCTCTCCCTGTTAATCCGGGAAACACGCAGCATTTTCTTTCGGGAGTAATGCCGCTTCCTACTAGCGTCCTTTCCGAAGTTTTTGATGGCTCTAATGATACTATTTTCCAGGGAAATAACGGAGAAAATTTTGTTGGACAACTCCTGACAAAAAAAACAAAGGAGATTGACACAAGGAAGAGGGCAGGGGCGCCCTTGTGCTGAAAACTCGTTCTTCCCCTACGGCTTGCACCTTATCTCCATGGGGTCTCCTGCTTCGTTCCCCCATTCTCGTCACCACTCGGCGTTCGGAGGGCATGATTTTCAAAGCCTTTACCAGATCCAGGTCCACCAGAGGGATTTATCTTAAATTATTAGAAAACGTTTAGGTACCAATGTTCACAATGAGAGTTCAGGAACCTGCTCTTTCGTTCTTTCACCCTTCAACCCAGTAGAGAATTTATGATTTTTCTTTCTAGAAATACTCTCCGAGAAATACGATATGGTTTTTTCAAGCGCTTTGCAGCATGGGAAATTTACCGTCTATCGTGAGACAGATTTGACTCTCTATACCAGTCCTCACTTTTCTGCTGTAGTGAGAAGGTTGATCGGAAGTCCTATAGGCTTCCGATCTAACTTTGGGGTCTTCCGAGCCTTCAACCTTAGTTGTAGTCAATAACACTAGCCCCAGAGAAATTATATTTTGAAATGCCATGAAATGATGTAGGTACTCAAGTCTACGTTAACTCACCGAAGTTAAAACTTTAATAAGGAGCTTTTTTTAACGTTTAATAGATTTTAATGGTTGAAACTTCAAATATTACAATAAAATTAGGTGATATAATTGTATAGATTTTCCTCAATCCACATTTTTCCCTAAAACTAAAATTTGGAAATTTGGCAAAATGACATCTTTCCTAATTGCTCCGTAAACTCATAATGCGTGATGATTGTGGCAGCAGTCCTATTTGAAATAAAAATTCACTACGACAATTGCTTTAGTCAAATGTTTGTAAAATCTCTAAATCTGTCGTTAATTGACAAAAAATAGTTTTAATTTAAAAAAATAATGTAAGAATGTGCAGGGTGATTCAATGAGCAAAAAATTAAGAACATTTGAATAATTTACCTCGACTTTTTTCCTAGCAAATGAATGTTTACTTTACATAATCAGATATTATTCAATTTGGCTGGATGGAATATAACTTCCAAGATTAATCGTAGGAAAGCTAATTATTAATTTGTCAGAGTAATGCATACAAGAATATTATTTTATTTCCTAGGCATTACTAGAGAAAGGTAAAAATTTATACATGGAGGAATTCATGGGCCGGCCTCATCACAAGTTTACTTATAAAGTTATGCCTACGCGTAATATCGATATAAATATCAATGTGCTCGGTGATGTCTGCTTTACGGAGCATTACAAAAAGCACACGGAACATGGTGATTGGAAATTGAAAGAACATATGAAATATGTTGAAAGCTATATTGAAATAAAATCAAGTGGCCGACGGTTCAATAATAAAGAATCGCGAAGCATTAAAATTTAACTAGGATCGTTTAAGCCAGTGAAAAAAGTGGTAAAGTTAACTTCTTGGCGTTGAAATGATCCAAGGAGACGACAGGTGCTATCCATTAACGATCAACGTGGATCCATGCGTGGGCATATGACGCGTTAATTGAACCAAGGGAATCGAGCATTGTGGGAGACCACGCGCGACGCTAATTGAAAAATATGCGACCGTAAAGGCCGCTCTACGACACAATCAAATCCGTCGAACTTGATGCCACGAGTATAAATTACCCGCGACGAAATTAGCACCTGAGAGGTCCCCTGCAAAGTGATGGGGTCACTCGGAATTCATTGCACTTTTACTAGCGACACATTCACCCTCGAATATTCCACTTATCACGGGGGTTATCTCCATCGAGTCCGGAACCATTCCGAGTGTGAAATGTTTCAAAGTCGGGGATATGGCTCGGTGACCAAAAGATTGCCGGCATCACAACTCCACCATCCGACAGCCTATCTCAAGTTATTTATGTAATATTTGATATTTTTTACTTGCAATTCTCTTCCGTCTTCGCCTCTCCTAATTTCATACATTATGCGGATACAATTCAACGAATTAAATCACATTGGACATGGGAATATCACAACTTGCATTTTGATTAAGAATAAGCTATCGATTAATGGGTATTTGAAATATTTATTTAACGTTACGCTTCTTACACTCATTAAACGCATCTCCACGATTGAATTTTTGTACCTAGTGTTTTTTAATGGACCCTGAAAAATATAACAAAACCCAATGGATGATTTTCAGGCCCATCCAAACCTTACTTTTGACTGTTAACACTAATTAATAATAAAGAAAACGTGTAAAGAGGCCGAACCTGTGTCTGATGGATGAAATTTTCTAAGAGGAGTTACATCAAAGGTATTCCCACTGCCCATTCATTAATAACATATTCTAAATGAAAATTTAATTAGTGACCTTTACACGGTTAATGTAATATCGTGGTGTCAATGCTCATTGGCATATGGTAGGAATTCCATCTCAGTCACGGCTGAAACGGGGCTCAGGCTTCAAACACCAAGAATTTCGGATTAACGGGAGATAATGCGGTCCATAATGGCAAACCCGTTCGACTTGTGAGTGAGAATAAGATGGTATTTATATATACATCGATGCGCAAGGTAACCTCAATCGCTTATCATTCATATACGTATTCACCCAAATACAAGGTAGTTTCCCAGGGATTTAAAATTTCTACGGCCTTTCTTCCTCCATCTCCTTCAACATCTGTTTTACCTACCACCTTCCCTATCGGGAAATTAATCTTGTTTAACAAAAGTGGACCTATATGAATCCATATGTTTATCGAATTTCGACGCATAATCTCCACAATATTTTGGCTTCCGTAATATTTTATATCCAATTAAGGTGAATCACGTGCACACATTATTTCTTATTTTTTAATATATAATATATTAAATGTGAAATTTGGTACGACAAAAGTAAGGAATTCGTCTAAGTGATAATAAATCGTTCAGTTACGGGGGATAAAGCGGGGATTAAACGGGGGATTGAAGCTTGAAATTAAGTAACATTAAGTCAATCAACAGTATGATAATACGTTACGTATTGAATGAAATTAAATTATTTTAATTCCTTTGATTATACTTCAAATAGAGGCTGAGTTGTGGCAGTGCTCCGTTTCTTTCGTAAGAAAACCTCTACCGGTGGCCCAGTATTTCATTATTAACCACCAGGGTAACGATGCGACAGAGGCAACGTAAGACCTACCGCGGCAACCACGTACGCAATAATCGAAAAAGGAAACGGTGGTCGTGATGATGACGACAGCGGTGATGATGATGAGGGAAATAAATCTTGGTTTTTGAACGAGGCAGCGCGGGGGTGAGAGGTGACTTTGCTCACCATCGTTAAAATACGGGAAGTGGCGAGTAGGCCCAGTCCGGCGAACACCAATCAACCTTATCTGCTCTTCCAACGAGAAACAGATGAACAACATTCGGCGGCGATTATCGCCAATTTCCGTTGATGGCTCCATCTCACGACCCGACGGAAGGGGAAGAAGGGTGGGCGGCGTCGGCCGTATTATTACGTCCACACTGCGTCATTTCTAGCCGGAGGGAAGAGGCGAAGCTCTCGTGAGAGGGAAGAACAAAGGGTTTTTCTAAAGGTTTGTCCTTCCTCCCGCGCTTGCGTTTTATTTTTAACGCTCCCATATTGACCATATTGGCGAGGTAGGCTTCCAAACTAGCCCTAAATTAACCTTCCGCCATCTTGAATAGATAACCCCCATAAAGATAATATTTTTGATGTGAAATTCTCTTGACATTAAAGAATATACATTCCACCTATTTGCTAATAGGGTTCCCGTGGTTTAAGCCTATTCATAGTCTTAAAAAAGTTTCAGCTGTATTTAAAAAGACTAAAATTTAATCTGTATTATGCATATAATGCTCCATTTTTGATAGTCTTAATTTGCTACCTTTGCTGAAAGTAGTAAACCGCGGTCCGTGAAAAAGATTCGCAAGGATTTATCTTTGGATGTAGCATGACCCACACGACAGATAATCGGTAAAACTTTTGGGTATTTCCAAAGCGCATAGTATAAACTGTATAACTTTAGTTTTTCCCATTTACCCGCCGTGATTGCACTAAAAATGACAGCAGACATTGAGGACGCGGAAGCAGCAATAATTTTTCGAATCAAAAAATTTTTCAATCCCGTTAACGGCACCTTAAAAATTTCGGACGCGGGATTTATTCTTTCCTTTGTTTCATTATTTCCCACCTTCATTTGTCTTCTTCCGGGGGGCCGCGTGGGTGGGAAATACGTTTCCACTTACAGCGCCGGCGAGCTCCTTATGGACGGCCCTCTCATAAGTGTCACAAGCAGTGGTCAGAGGGGCGAGGAAAAAAAACGAAGGATTGAATACAAAAGGGCTCTCGACCAATATTCAACAATAAGTCACTCGGGGCTCAGATAGAGGGAGGGACCATGTGGGCTTCGGAGCGCAGAATGAAAAGAGAATCAGGACGCTTATTAATGAGTTTGCGGGAGGAAGAATGGGGTGCTTATGAAGGGGGCGTGGTGGAGGAAGGAGAGGTGGTTGCGAGGGAATAATGGCGGTAGGTGGGAAAGGCGTGGGTGGGGATGGCAAAAAAATGCTGCGTGAGGAGCGTGGGGGTGGGGGATGAAGGGGGTTGCCGACTGGAAGCGCTTGAGCTCTCTCTCTCTCTCGGCCTCCGAAAATTTCAATTTCTTCCGAATCCTCCCATCCCCCCTCCTCCCACACCCCCCCTCCCAAATCGCCCGGGTAAAATCTTAATGAAAACGTTGAATCGGTGGAACTGATACGTTTCATTGGTTTCTGGACTGCGAGATGAAGATCGATGGCTTCTTATTTAGAAGAAAAAAATGGACGCATTGTCATTCTCCGCGATGGCAGTAGCCATCGTGGGAAGGGAGGGTGGATTCTTGGGTTATTTGAATTAATAAAACGTAAATTTCCAACTGGGAAGAAGGCTGGGTACGGGAAAACTCAGCTTACTGCCACTCTCGACGGATCTAAACATAGTGGAATACGTTTTCGCCCGAAGGAATAATCTACCGTTGTCGTTCTCATAGGGAAGAATGGTATATTAGTGGGCAGAGAGCGTTCGGCTATCGACCGGGATCCCCCGGTTGTAATGCGGGTGATTCTGGGCACCATCTGTTCATCTTCGCCCACGCTGTGGGACTTTTCAAGTGCCAGAACTTCTTGAGAAAACTACAGGGAAAAGAACTGCCCCCCCATCCCCTCTATCGTGAATGTGTGAAATTCGCTCGCCGATTGGGCTTCGTACGAAGTGACCCTTTCTATTACGTAATGCATCACTTTGGTCGATCACTGCGGTCAGATGTCTTCAAAATGTCACGAATAAAAAAGAGATGGGGGCTAGTATGATATATTTTTGCAACCTTCGGTAATCGGTCCCCGCAATGCGATTTTCCTCCCAAGTAAAGTTTGCGCTCACGGATCTCACGACCCAGTTTTTAATGATTCGTAGTTGCGCAAGGTACATGCGTTTTTGCTTGTGTTCTTTAAACACGAAATTTGAAGAATGTGTGACGGCGTTTTCGTAATCCATTTCTTAAACAACGATGACAACAGCGATAAGCGACTTATCGAGATCCATGGTCGCGCCCCTAATCACTGCCGAAAAATAGCACCTTCTCCGGGGATGGAAGCCTGACCCTTGAACAGCGTGAGAGGTGGTTGAAAAGCTACCTAGAGCGAGCGGTCGTCAGCGCTCTCCAAGCGTGTCTTGTGATCGCTAACAGGATGACGAGCGATCGCAGCGAATAAGCGCATACAAATTACCGGTATCAAAATTGGATGCTTTTTGTTATTCATGAATTTCTTTTTCTTTTGCCTCCATAGTGACATCCGATTTCTTACACCTGAATTCGTCAATTCGGACCTGATGGCGAAACATCCACAGGGCGAATGATGGTGGCTTGCCTCCGCGATCAAACGAAGTTGTACTTGAATTGTCAGATATCAGCCCTGAAGTAGTAGCTCTTTGGTTCTTAACTACTCACTGATTCTCTAATCCTCTCCCAGATCACCCTCTAGGTGCTATGTTTCGTCAATTGTACAGTAATATTGAGCAAATTCATCAGAATAATCGAGGGGCAGCTCCTCATTGGAATATCGATAGAATTTGATCTCTAATTTCTCTTTTTCACGATAGAATTGCAGATCAACGTTTAAAGATTGAATTTAAGAAACTAAATTTCTCAGATTCTTGGGTTTCCTTTTTCGTATTATAACTCACGTTGGCTTGCATTGATTTAAGCCATGATATCAAGTGATGGTAGCAATTATTCTAAGAAAATATTATATACGTATTTTAGAAGTAGCCATCGTAATTTCTTCTTCCGTCATCGAAACATCCAACTCACAATGAAATAAATTCAAAGGCATTTCAAATGAACACATGCTTTTTAAAAATGCCTTTTGCAGAATGGGAGCCAGAGTATTGCAGGAAGGCGTTGAAAGGAGTGCGAGAGAAATTTCACGTGAAGTAGAAAGCAGCAGAAAATCATTAGTGTATTGAAATCTATAAGGACTCTCACATTCAATCTAATGAATCGAAAGCCTCGACGAAAGAAGCGTCCTAATAATCGGATATGGAAAGAGAGGCGTCTCGCTTGTTGTTCGGGTGAAATGCTCTTTCATGGATTAATATCGTAAGAGTGCATTGTGAAAATGACACTGTTCGCTTTTCCTACGGATCTTTGAATCCCACTGAGCATCCCTATATGCTCATCCGCACATTTATCGTAACAGTCTTGATTGCCGAAAATAAGTATTCCTTGCGCATCCTTATGAACAACCCACTTTCCTTTTCCTTTAATTAAGGCACACAATTTTCTCTTGCTACATTAACTTGTCGATTCCAAACGCACTACACCAGTTTTTCTGCGGAGCCCGTGATAGATTGCAACACCGATTCAATAAAGCAACATCGGAGCCCATACCCTGCGACGAGAATGGTTCCGTGCATTCTCCGCCCCTCGAAACCGGTCACCCTCCCACAAATGAACAAGAGTTGGACTTCCCCACTCGACGGGGACCAATTTCACGCATCTCTCCATTCTCACTTTCTCCACCCCATCGTCCTCCGCCCGCCCCCATCCCAAACTGCCCGCAAAACAGTTCCGGTCGCCCCCTTTACTCCGGGATCCTGACCTCCCGTTTTGGTCTCCTGCAGTCGTGAGAAGCCTACTCATTAGGATACCGACGGTCGTCCGCAAGGCACGGCCGCACCGAACCTAACGAGATTACGGCGGCGGCGCCGCGCCGTGGCGAATGCGGAATGCGGCGGGCTGGACCGCCGCTCTTAAGTGTCGTCGGTCAGCGGTTCACCGCAGGTCGGGGTGGGAAGCAAGAGGATTATATGAAGCCAGGGGGACGCGGGGGATGCTCCCGAGGGGATGCGCGAGGGAGGGCTACGGGAGGGAGATGGGGAACGGTGAGGGCAGAGGAGGACGAAGATTCGATCGATCTACCGACAGAACCGGATCATCGTTAGACAACATTCGACGGAAAATGGGAATCGGAATCCACGGGACGCAGTCCTTTAATTCTCACTCCATCCAATGAACAGTCATGTCAGTCATTCACTCGGAAGTGCCGTGAACGATCGGTTGTGAACCCGTGATTCGAAAACGAATCGGCCGCAGATGACCACTCGACTCCACCAACGGCTCCGGGTTTCAATTCACGAACGGAGATCGCATTCAAGCGATCTTCGTTCGAGTCCTTGCCTTCCAGAAAAAAATTACCACAATTTATTATCTCATGCTGTGACACTAGACACATGGGTAAGCAAATATATACTGACGCAGTCCGCGAAAAAATTACAATTAAATCATTTCATTTTAAATACTTTTCATGCATATTTTACGAATCACATTTCACGCTACTAAGAATATAGAGCTCTGGAAGATGTCGCGTGAAGCTCAACAGTCTGGGACGCTCGTTGTGTGGGTGTATGCGTAAATCGAGCTTTACTTTGCGTATTTTATATATATACATATGGATGTAAATACACATATACTAAGATGTATAATATCGAGGAGGGTGATGTAGGGTCGAAGTAGAGTGGACGTCCTTCATTGAGGGGATGGGGGTCCTTTTGTGAAAGGGAAGTGATTAATGGTGGAATGGGAAGGGAGGGAGTAAGGGGAGGAAATTGTGGGATGGGAGGGTGCCCCATCGCACCCCCTTGTGTCCCCCGCGCGCACCCCTGTATCGCGTGTGCGGCAGTCGAGGAAGGAAGGGAGGAGGGATGGAGGGAGGAGGAATGACCGGGGTAAAAAGGGGAAAGGAGGGGGCCATCGGCCGCCCTTCGCGCCCCCTCCCCTCCTTATTCCTCACGCGCCCACCCTTTTAAAAACCGGATTCCCCCCTTTAGGGCCATCTCACCCACCCCCCTATCCCCGGCCGCCCTCCCCCAGTACGCGCGAATGACGATGGCGCCAAGCCAATAAAGCAAGGCGCGTATTTCTTTGCTCGGTTCGTTGGAGATTTCGGCCTTTTCATCCCCGTCCCCCCCCTTCTCCTCCCA
>LYUA01000901.1:443541-454430 GCA_002093875.1 Calopteryx splendens | reverse complement strand
AAGTTAAAATAATAAACAGCAAGAAATTCCCGACTTGAAAGTAAAATCCCGGGTTTTTCCCGGTCTTCTCCCGGTCAAGTGAAATTCACGGATTTTTACCGGTTTTCCCGGTTTGGTAGACACCCTGAAGGAACTTATGTGCAATAAATGAAGCGGATACTTCAAGAGAATATTAGTTGAACTGGATGGATGGATAGGTGCTGAAAATTTGATGTTTGGAGTACAGATTTATTTTTTAGAATGGACTATTCTCATTGAATACAAGTGATTTTCGAGATGTTGGAAACCTTAGGTAGATGAAGACAATTCACGGAGACATGGTAGATATGTCAGGTGATCAGAAGAAGTCGATAAAAGAGAGAGAAAGAAGACTAGTAAAGTGGTGTATGTATTCCAGGAACGTCGAGAGACTGTGGTCACGGAAGGAAGTACGGAAGAGGGAGGTACCCATAAATTTCTCAATAGTGGGTGGGAGGAGATTAAGGTTCATCCTCCGTTACCATCTGAGGGTAATGAGGAGGAGGTATCTCCTCATTTCTTGAAAAAAAGAGCGAAGCTTGACCTCGAAGTGTTTGTAGTGATGATATTTATTCCTCAGATTTTTAATATCCGACCATACAAATCGCTATTATAGTACTGAATCTTGCACATATGTTAGCGGCTCACCCATTTTATTTCCATGACAAGAAAATCATGCAAAGAGATGCGGCTTCACGCTCTTAGGATTCACCCATGCTTGTTACATGTAGATCGGCCAAGCCGCTGACTATTTCAGCAACTTTTAAATAGATAATTTTTCAACTATTTCGCTTTTCCGTAGGCTAGGTAAATTATTGGGTCCGATCCAAAAGCGATAGGATGGTATAGTGAAACTAACTGGCTTCTTACGCCAAGGTTCCTAGGTCCATATTCTAGCAAAGGCGAATTCTTCAGTGCATTCCCTTCCACACTTGGGTGCCGTGCGGGGACCACTTCCGAGTGCAGTCTGTCGGATGGAGGATTAAACTGTGGACCTCTAGGTGCCATTATATATCATTAGGCTAATTTCGACGCCCGGTTCATCTTCACCCGTCTTCAGCTCCCTAAAATGCTGCATGGTTCCCAAATTACCCATCCATCACTAATGGGGCGAAGACCCTCAAGCTGTCTACTCTACTGTGTAGGGACGAGACCATGGTTTTCGCTAACTAACTTACTCAATGAGACATTTAAAGGCAAAAGGGGCATCTGGAAGGATGGATACTTGATTTTTAAAAATACCAGAACCCGTTATGAACACGCATATAGGTATTCCAAATTAAATCGGGATTTCACGAGTTCCGTAACATGTAACTTGAATGTAAAATTTAATAAAAGACAAAAACTCGTGCACATGACTGCATATTCATTGCGGTACCCTGATCATGGGGATTCGAATCCCGGCGGTGGTAGGCATTTCGCTGGCATTGCGATCCTTAAATGAGCATTATGTGAACCTTAATGCAGGAGTAATTCTTCTTTAGAATCTGTTGTTAACTTGTCCACATTTGCCGGGAGTAGACTAATGCCAGCGTTGGATTTCCCTCCATCCTACCTCTACTTAAGTCTTTTTGAGTGGCATTTCTTCAACTTTAAACAATTTTATGCGTATTCCCGTTTGTGTACTCTTTGATGAAAACCACAAACAAGCTGTAAACAATGAATAATTACGAAAGCGGAAGGATTTCATATAGCTATTGATTGAAAAAATATTCAAAGGAAAAGAACTAACCATTTCTCGGAAATAAGATAAGTCTCTAACATCAGAGATAAACCTTTATTTGCTTCGCCATGCGTGTCAATATTATTACGTCATTTTAAAGAGAAATATGTTTAATTTTAAAATGTCCAGAGATCTTTGAAAAGTGCAGGAAAATAAATGATATCACACCGTGGGCACCAGAAAGTTATTTTAGTTTAAAATATAACAATGCTGTTCCCCTAAATACCACCCAACTCTACTGACTCAGTAACTACTTACTATGAAAAGCATCGTATCCACTGCAATGTAACAACAACAAGATAGAATTGCAAATTTGTTGTCTTTCAGTTTTCTTTCCTCACGTTTTTATGCCTTTCATGACGTAATTTCCCATGAATCCACGACGTTTATTTATGAAAATACAGCTCCCCTCACTAAACTCGTACTTACCATACTTATTCTTCTACACCTGATACTTATAATTTGGTCAATATACATCGACAGACGATCGCCAACCATAATTACCTCCAAATCACATTGGCGAAAAGACCACGGTGAATAATGGAAAAAATTATGAGATAAGAACATACACTGCGGCGATCCTCAAGCTGGAGTTGAGTTTGCGTCGCTAGTTCAGGAAAACCTAACTGGGAGAAATCTCTGGGGGGGGAGGGAGGGCAGTGGTATGTTACGACTTGCACCCCTCCAAACTCGATTGGGTCTCGAACAGAAAAGAGTCAACTAAGGGAGGGGGTCGGGGTGGGGGTCCCGGGGTAACCAAAGCGTGTGTCGTCACGTTTATCTCGTCTCTATGCCGTTGCTCAAACGTTCCATTCTTTCCAACCGCTCGACCAACAATGAGGCACCCACTCCACCCAGAGTCACGCGACGGCGGAACACGGGGCTCATGACTAACGCTTCCAGCTAAGAGGTCGGGACTCACTGCACCGACCGAATGTATCGCCAGTTGATGACACAACGCTCACGAGCAGGTCGTGTCTCGCGCGAGCCACGTAAGCTGACGCAAGAGCTCCGAGCCGACGCGACGACGCGACGACGAGCCGACCAGCCAGCCAGCAGAGCGGACTGCGGGAAGCGAGACTACGCCTCTCGCGCGCGCTGAAGTGCATCTCTCCGAAAGAAGGAACGTGTTTGCGGGGTTCGGCGAGAGTGATCGCCGCGGGATGGGACGGAGCGAATGACGTCGTGACGAATTGATCGCGTGGGCACCGCATGCATCGTGACGTCGAGGACGGGCGTCTGAGAGGAGCGAGCGTCCCCGCCGCGGTCGCTTCGTCGCTGACATTGGACGACTTCAAGTTAAGGTACGGACCAATATGCTCGCAAGATCCTTCGTGTGCGCGTACTATCCATCTACGTCTCCATTCACACTACGTATCTACGTTTACGTTCTCAGTGCTTTGGGCTGATTCTTTTTGTGTGTTAACATTCTTAAAGTTCCCTGCAGGAAAGCTATACTAACTTGGAGTGCCGATATCCTGATCAATACGAGTGTTGCTGTGAACTCTTGGACTTTTGAGTGAATTTCAGAAGAAATTTCAACGCCGTGGCGAAGATATCATCGCTTCAAGGATTACCGTTGACTGTCAAAAGTTTAGAGAGAGAGGGAATTCCCAGGGATTCTGGAGAAGTTGGCGATCGCATCTGTTCGGTGACTATCTGTGCAACGATATGTTTCGAAACCGCGTGATTGAAGCGAATGATCTGGGGAAATCCTGCGCTCTGTGCTTTCACGGAAATTAGAAACATAGGATTTAGGGTGTGCGCGTGCAATAATTTTCTAATGGCGAATAACAATTAAGAATCGCCATTTCTGCGACTTTGAATCTTTGACATTTATTTAGGCTTTTTCGTTTCTATTTTTTCCTGAAATCGGATATTCGAGCCAAGGTGTTGATTCTGAGATTTTGTGTAGTGTCTACCTCAACATTTCCTGCTTTCGTCTTATCCTCTCTTGACTTCATCCGGAATTATCATCATGAGCGACTGTTCCATGGACACGTCTCCTAACACACATGACGAAGACAGTGAGACGGACGTCGGATCTGGGAGAGACGTGAGCGTGAAGGAAGAGGAGGAGGAATGTGGGATGGAAAATCAGTGCTGTCTGGACCTTCCTCTCGGGGAATTCAGCCATTCGCATCCGCTCTATGCAGAAAATCTCATTCATTCACCTCTTTCCCCGGGCATTGGTAAGGTGAGTGTTACTATCCCCTTTAATCGTTATAACAATAGTCACGCTTCAGGATCTGTCATCCACGTTAACCTAAAAAAAGATTGTTTCTTGAAACAGTGAAAGCACTGAATTCTTTTTTTTTTGCATTTACGTCAATTTTTTACTCATGTACCTCATTTACAGTAAAGTAAGCGTATACCGCATTAGAATCTCGTACGCATTAAATGATTTGTATACTGGCTACAAAGGAGCTGCAATAAGGCTTGGAGACCCTTGAAGTGCCTACCATGTATGCATATATGCATGCTCCAACGCGGGAAATGCCCTTCCTTTACCTCTTCGTCACTAACTTATGTCCATTCAAGGCATCTTTCCACCAACCGGGCAACTTTCTCCGTATCTGGCTCAAATCCCGAATCACTGCTTTCTCGAATGGCTCCCAAATAATCGCCGCATATTCGATGTGGCCTCCAGCTGGCGAGATATAACATGTTTCCTCCACACTTTCATTTCTATATCTTCAAACTGTGCGTTTAAAAGATGCAGGCCTCCTCAAAGTGGCGCATGTGGTGCGCGCGTGTTTTCCCTGAGTTAATTATTATGTAACCATGACACCAGCAAGTGACCAGCAAAACTCATTTGAGTTCTACCGATTGCGTAAGTGGAGGTCTGCTCGGATGACCTTTTAAAGTAATGTTTCTCTACATTTTAGCGCTTAATTTAAGATCCCACTTTGGACATCTTTCGTGAGTTCCCTGTGAATTGCACAAAAGTATGCCGAGGTAATTATGTTCCGCTTTTTCTCTATTAATATAATAATTACATTCACTGTGGGCGAAAAGTCTAATGCTGTTTTTTATATAAGCGTGAATACGTAAGAGAAGAACAAGGGCTCTTTCACGCTTCTAAGAGAGTCACCAGAATTTATTTATCCGAAGCTGGAATTCGATATTCGAATCGATTCGTTTACTGATACCATTTGTTTGCGAATGGAAGAGAGTCTTGAATTCTGTTTATAATATTTTCATTGCATACCTACTCCTGCTAATATTACTAGACTTATATTGTTGGATTGTATCTAAACCTCCACGGAATCTAAAAAGAGCTCATTCAATTTCCTGTTCCTCTCTCCTGTTTATAGAATATCATGTATAATAAGTCCTCGCTATATCTCGCGTGACCTAGTATTTTTTTATGGATACGTTACCGAGGAATAGTGCAATGTCGTTGGGGAGATCTTTGAGATTCTTCACCTGGATCTTTCATTTTAATTTGTGCGAATATTAGAAGCCAAATTTACTTAGGTTACTATTTAGTGGTGCATATTTAAGTCTATTACAAACTTGCGAGCCTGCTCATATGTTTAGAGCAGGGGAATTAATACGGCAGTACTGGAGGAAAGAATTAGACAGATAGGTAAATTTGATAATAACCTAGCTGACTTACAGTATTCCCGAGTAAATATCACTGAGATACGTAGTTTCAAAAAATCTTTCTGTCCTTGAAACCTACTTTTTATTACTCGATCGCACTGGTGAAAATTTTGCAATAATTTTTACGCAACATGAAATCTGCCTATGAAGAAGATAACAGTCATTTTAGGTTTTTTTATCCGTCCTCTTTGAGCCTATTTTCATACTCCTTTATTTATTCGGGCATAAATATTACGCAGTAAAAATACCATACTGGAATAAAATGAATACGAAAATAAAAGGATGCAGCACAAGTATTTAAAAAAGCGCTTTGCCTTCTTAGAAAAGTAAAGACAAAATAATTCTCAATATTTTGAATCACGCATTTTTCGAGGCATCTCAGCCAAGATCTTTTATGTAAGTCAACTTCAATTACATGGAAAGGAGATGGCAGGTGCCAACGTTCAGTGATTTACAAATTAGCATTGCAACTTTATTTATAGCATTGCATGGATAATGACAAAGTCCGGGAAACCAATTACAGACTTGATACTCAACACTACTTGAACAAAGCATCTATCCAAATTCCCTAATCAGCCATACAAGAATCCGGCTTTTAAGAAAGAATTATTTTAGTCAATCAGTTTTAGACAATTATTGTGAGCAATATACCAAGATTCGCGCATTTGAAAGAATAGAGACAAAGAAAACCTATAGTCGATTGAGGAGTTTGATTTTTACCTTTCCCGGATATTTCAAGCGTATGGCCGCTGCTTGGCTCACTTCCTACATCTTATCTTTCCATTTTAATCGCTCTACTCCTACTAATACAATTGCGCGAGTATAAACCAATAGACAATACATGTAGTGGAAACAAATATAGACCTTCCCATTCAATCAATAGACAATAGACAGACAATCTATGTATAATATAATATCACTAGACAAACAATATATGTAGTGGAAACTGGCAGTGATATAAGACAGTAGAAGTTTTCTATTTCGTCCACTTATCTAGGATCGAGTATAACCGATTTCTTAATTCGTACCGTGGCCAAATAAAGTATTAAAAATAGAATTCAGTTTTAGTATTCGCCAGTGAAATATCCCATTACCCCCAAATAGCCTATGGGAGAACCGGAATAGTAACGTAAAGACTCTTCCTCCATTCTGCGGTCATTCCTTCACAGAATTACTAAGAACTGAAAACACATTTCTCCTCTGGGGAGATAGGGTGCAGGCTGAAAAAACTTGACTCGTTCCAAATGTGCAATTTGTACACGCAATTATGTCATTGGAAAGAATTTGTGTTATCTGGATAAATACTCTTTCAAATAGTGTGACGAGCTGTGAGTAGTGATTATAATATAATACGATTCAAACTTAATAGAAAAATGTCTACAAAGTAGGTTACATACTACAAGAAATAATCCGACGGGTGGCTTTGAAGGAGTCTTTCAATCTCATTCGCGGAAGAAAAAAACTTCTATACCGTACGCTCTAGCACCACTCACACCATTAAATGAATTTAGGTGGTAAATATAAACAAGTTCCTATTTTATTAACTAAATTTCGTGAGAAGTTTCTATCTCTATGAATGCATACATTAAATATTTCAAGGCGTTTAAAAAATTTTACGCCGTAGGCGAACTGAAACACGTTTCAAATTGCAACGGTTGCCGCTCATGAAATCCTGGTTTTAACTCAATGAAACTTGTACCATATATAAAATACGCATTTAAAAAATATGAAATAAAATTATATTTTTGCTCAGTAAATTATGCGAATTAAAAATTTTCATTTTTCATTGAACAACCCTCGTATAATAATGGAAAACTCCTAGTGAATAATGCATTGTAATTCTATGAATTATTCCTACCATATCCAGCCTACAACAGAAGGTATGGTACAACATATAGTTGGCATACATTTTTTTCCAATGTGAAGTTTTTTAACACCCAGCACATCATCCGAAGGAGTAGATATTGTAAAAACCACTCGGAGTATTAATCTATGACATCTTTAAATCTGAGGAATAAGTAAAAAACAAGTAGACGCTATATTCTAAGACCTTTTATTCTGTCCCCACATTAAATTGTGTGGCGAGACCGAAAGGAAATAAGTTAACTTAAATTGATTTCCGAACCGATCGATTTACGGGATCCTTTTAGCTTCGCCAAATTCGTCACCTCATCAGTAAGAAACATCATGCACAATGATCCGAGCTCTCCGAAAGTAAAACATTAACTGTAAAAAGGTAATTATACTGTATATTAATTAAAATGTATACATACTGATTACCATACTGGCGGGTACCTTGCATCCCCTGCCACAAGTCTCGGTGGTGACTTGCAGGGTAAGCTGTAGATGTAGGCGTGGAATCATTGACGCTGACACAATGAGAGGAAGAATATGAGCTGTATATATCACCACGTATTTCTCAAAGGCAACGGCAAAAAAAGGCTCAACAGTCGCTGGAAATACGGAATGGAACAATAGCCCTACTAATAGGTGGATGAACGCAGGTGTTCAACTGCGCAGAAGTGCTACCGCTTCCGTTGGAGGTGACATGGGGGAGAGTGGGTGCTTTGGAACACAATGACGGAGCGAGGGATAATGTTTTGTTGGGCCCCACGTGCCTCCCAAAGAGAAGAAGAAAGGGATCCGACCATTTCAGAGAGCAAACACGCGGCGATAGGTTAGGCGCACGCCCACTCGCCCTCGGTAGATTCGGTGACGTTTAGCGTCCTGTGGCTGTGTGAAGGAGGAAATGGGAAGTGAACGAACCAGAATGGATAAATCCTCAATTTAATGGAAAGCGGCGTTGGATGATGGGAGAAATTATTTTGAACGTTTTCTACAGCGAGCATTTTTCCAAGCAATACCCGGAAAGCTCCCACGGTTCGTTTAGAACTCGGTTTACTCTAGTGCTCGGGACGCGATATAAGTGTTGCAGCAATTCGTTTGACCGATATACGTGCAATAGGCAGCTTTGAAATATGTATCCATAAAACCTTACGATTAATCTTATATTTATACGAATACACCAAGCCTTTACGCCACGTGCAAGTAATTATACGTATGTTTTAAAGTATAAGTGTAAACGCATGCACATGTATTCAGTCAACGGCGTGCATTGTTTGAAAACCAACAGAATGTACACGCGCCTCTTCAGAGTTGGCACGGAGCGCATTGCATTTGATGAGCAGCGATACGGTTTTCCGTGCATACTGACCCAAGCGGCTAAACAAGTAGGTAGTGCCTGATTTCCGCTCGTAAAGACTTTGACCCTGTTTTCGGAGGTGCGTAGCATTTGTGGGTGACAGCAGGGAAGGGGACACTGATCATTTTGTGAATGTGAAGCATCGCTAAGCTATTGCATTCCGATTGAAAGCTATGTTCAATAATTCACATCAATTCGACGCTGAAAATACAGTACACCATAGACACACTTGACAGTAAGACAACGCAAAAATACAGATTACGAAGCAAGAGAAAACCGGTTAAATCTTTCTAGCAATAACCGTTTAATCACTGGAACCGGTTCCGTATACCCGTACGTATATTTGTACCGCGAATAATAATATCCCCCCCCCACGCCACCAATATACATATTTGAAATACGAATACTGTATCATGATTAATAACCGCATCTTCGTTTACACGAAATAGGAAGCACTAACTTACACAGGGTTAGCTCTCCTAAGGCAATCTACCGATTGAGGTTAGGGCTTAATGTACTACGTATCGCGAGGACTTCCTCTTGTCCGTCCTACATTATATCCTTCCTCAGTTCTTCGTACGCTCGTGTCATCCAAATAACCAATTCTCTTCCTTTCTCTGCCCCACTAAAATAACATTCTCTCTTCAATCACAGCCTTTAGCAAACGGGAATAGGGTGTCCCTTAAATGTCTGACCAAAGTTCCCCTGCTGTGATTTTGAGAGTGGGTTCATCTGGTGATATGGACGAAAGTTGTAAAAGCGTGGTTCCGAAAACCATGGTTCCTAACCAAATTATTCCGGTTCTTCTTCACTTCGATTTGCAAAAAATCACAAAAAATGCTCGAAGTGACCTACTTGAGTTGGAATACACGTGCGCCACAGCGTCGTCTCATTAGCTCCTCGGAAGAGTTTAGGAATTTTCAGGCTAAACTTGATATTGATACACTGGTCTCAGGTTAGTACGAAAGCAGAAAGCATAACGGTTAATTTCCAAGATTTCTATGGAAGCCGTACGATGGTGATCATCCGCAGGAGTTCACTGTGGCTGTCCTTAAACGACGTAAGGCCTTCGTGGGAGGGAGGGGGGCCATTTCATTACATTTCCTTATGGGGGATTAGGATGGTGGCGGTTCAGAAGGTAGCTTACGTGAGGATTATTATTACATTATTCCAGCCACTACTTAAATTTGCGAGGTTTCAGGGTCATTCCTCTGGGGCACTTTTCACCCTAATGGACTCGGTCAACGAGTTGTCAATCAACCAAGCAAAACATCAACGCAGAGTGCTATAATCAAAACTTTTATGGATTGCTTTAAATAAACCAAATGACAATAGCGTTCAATAACATTTATAGTCAATTTTCCCCGCTTCCTGAAGTAAACGGTCTAAGTTCCTCCACTCTCTGTGGAAGGATATTTCTCCACATCCGCTTACCAGTGCACATGGAGGCCATTTCTCAAAGAAACAAATAAATTACGACCCTTCTAAAAACTCGCGTAATTTTAACATGAATTATTTAAAATCACGTCCTATATAGAGTGGAAAACGATATTGTAACCTAACAATAACTTCCATTAGATCCTGAGTAGATGACTATTAGAGTAACCTATAAACACTAATACATTGGCTCGCAGCGGTGAAAAACAGACCTCTTGTATCCGTAAAACGACACCTTCTACCTTTGGAATATTTGGGGTGCTCACGTTTTAGCATGATCTTTGAAGGCGCGAAGACATTGCGTTTTTGGCGTACCTTCTGTTTGTTCGGCGAGCTCAGTTTGGCACAGGTGGATAATTAAGTCAAACCCATGAACGACGAAGAGGGTCTTAAGGGTGGTGAGACATCCGGCGAAGGCTTTAAGTTTTGACTAATTTAAATTAAAGGCGTTAGGGGATCCAACGGTTCAGCTTTGTCTGTGATGTTCGCCACTCCAACTAGGGACCCAAGGCGGATTCCGTCTCGCCCGCAGCGGGCTTCATCATCAAGCCCGCTTATGGGATTTTTGCACGAGCCGCGAGAGATGCGGAAAATCGATGTTCGTTAACCGAGATTTCCCTCAAACGCGTTGCCGTATCATTCCTAACCCCTTCCCTCTCAAATCCTCCCCGCACACACACACACACACGAGCAGTCGGCCCACTCCAAGCCTTCCAACATTCTCTTCCTTCTAAAAATCCCTTGAATCCGGAACCCTTCCCCTCCATGCGGATCCTTTCCACAATCCGACAATCCTTTCAACTCTTCCCTTACTATTTGTGTTTCAACATTGTGCTAATCCTGTTCCACCCTTCCACTGACCTAACCCCACCTCCCCCATGCCTACGCCCCCTTACTCCT
>LYUA01000901.1:380360-399997 GCA_002093875.1 Calopteryx splendens | reverse complement strand
CATGGTAACGTCGTCGCTCTCACCCTTGTCACAGTTACATAATCGAGCCGCAGATGTTAGAGGGAAACTGCAGGAGGCACAATTAAAAATATATGCCCCCACCCCTATTCTGATGCCTATATTAACTTCGCACGCCTCATGGCTTATGTATCTATCCATCCCTTATCTATTAGGCCAACCTTCGGGTTGATTACTGCGTTTTGTGATGTCGACGCAAACCTTTCTGGCACTATCTAGCAAACGCAGGAAAAAATCGGCACCGGGGATTTAAAAGGAGTATTATTTGGCTATTTCAATCGATTGCTAATAAACGGTTATTTACAGTTGTAGCATACGATTGTTTTGTATTCAAATATAATTTTGTTTAAGGGTACTTAATAATTTGTTCACCTACAGGGTTTCGACAAAAAGTATGAGAAAGGTGGAATGGATTACAATATGTGCAAAGTGACATGGAAACCACCGGAAATTTTTCACAATAAATACGACAGAAGCCATAAAATTAAGTCACTTTCGCACTCCAACTCGTAGAAGAACACACATTTAAAAACTGAAGGCGCAATATTCGATAAAATTTATACACATGCCCTTTCTTCCTAATAATGGCTAATGCAATAACCAATGGTCATGTATATTGCGGGGTGTCTCTTCAATTGGTATTTTACTCAAAATATTAAATATAATATTTCAAAAATCTAAAATTGAGGTGTAAAATGGAGGAACCCGCTAGCTAGTAAACCCACATTTAAAAGTTCGGCACCTGTAAACTCAATAAAATATCAAAGGTGAAGTTAATAAGGCAGATAAAACTCAATAGCGAGAAATATTATGTGTATATATTTAGAATTTTTATCAAGTTACTCAGCATTAATATGTGGAAAATGTGAAAATAAAAAGGTTCCAAACTTTCATAAATTTTGAAGGAAATAAGTTTCAACTTTTATAAACGCTATTTTTAGATGTATTTTCATAAAAAATTTAGGTTTGATATTTTTCACATTCCATGAGAACTGATACCCTGAAATGTGAACTCTTTCAATCACGGCGATTAGATTCAAATCGAAATTTATCATATTATATAGACAATTAGCAAAATAATTTTCCTTGTTAAAATTTCAGGATAAAATCTGACAAAAAACAATGAGGTTCCCTTCAAAGACAAACCATATTCTGAGATATTAACATTCACGTAAATAAAATGGCCCCCAAACGTATAAATTTGCGTCTTGTGAAACGAAAATGGCCGCCTTTTGTAAAGAGAAAAAGATAAAAAAAAACAAAATATTAATTGTTTTGAACTACCTAAACATAGAGACAACAGCACACGAAAGATTATTTTTTTTAACATGGTCGAGCAACCGGTTAAGTAATTATTTTCTGGACCACCTGAAGTGGATTGACCCTTATGCTCTCTTCCAAAAACGCTTAAAACATCAATGGCAACGCTGAGTTCCAATATGCGTCATCGATGAATCCGAGTCTTGTAAATAATATTTGATCTTGTTGGGGAACGAATTAATGGACACTTAAGAGTGGAAGAGGGAGACGGGATTGGAAGAGAGAGGGGAGTTGGGAGATCATTGAACGTGGCCAAGGAGGTGGGGGGGGGGTGTTGGAAACGGCTTTTGCACATTAGGATTCGCCGACACTCTTTCACGGTTGCGTTGACTATCTCGGCGCTTGCTGTCTCTCCCTCCACACACTATCCCGCCTCCGATGACCAAGGGAACTATGTCAACATTTGAAAATCGCCGCCCGATTGTTACTTGCTTGAGAGAAATGCTTCCACCAATTCCTCGCGATTCAATTCTTCACTTCAGCTATTAATGTGATGAAATTTGAACTATCTTTAAATGCCTACTTGATTACAAAATAGTATTACAGCACTGACGAAGTGGAACTTATCATAAATAGGCGTCTCTGCAGTTTTCCACGGAAATTAATTCTATTTCTACGATTTTAGCACCCTCTGGGAATAAAGTTTAAGCATCGAAATATGTCAATGTAATAATTACAGTATGCATAGAAAACTACAATAATGTCAATTATTAAGCCTTCTTGATTATACGCACATATGTGAAAAAATCAAAATATAAAAATTATTCGCTTGAACCGGGACTCGACAATGGACCCTCGATTTCCGGCATAGTGCTTTAACCAATTAGAAACTCGGGCGTCCTCTTATACTGTGAATTTCTAAGAGTTTTAAAGGAACAAGATGTATTTAATTACCCTACATAAAATGTCTCGTAGTAATCGTAAGTCGTGTGCATAGCGCCACAGTCCACAAGGTTAAAGCAAGGTTTAATCACTTAAGGTGTTTAAAATTTTCAAATAAGCTGCAGGAAATGCCGCGACAGTAACTTTAACGGAGTCACCCGCTGTTGTGAACACATATGAGATACATTCGTAATCTAAAAACCATTCGCCTGAGCCGGGACTCGAACTCGAACTTAGCTCAGGGCCAAGTCCGCTTACTAAAAATGTAGCACTTAAAAAGCGTAATGTGTTCACACCAGCGGGTGACACCGTTCAAGTTTCTGTCGCGGCATTTCCTGCTGTTACACCTTGATTAGTCACGGACGCCTTAAAATACAATACTTAGTCGTGATTCTCGATTCAGATGGCATAGCATTATTCAACATTGTATAGAAAATAGTTAAAAATCATGCCTATCAAAAAAGCTTAAGACGCTCATTGTGAGATGGGTATAGAAGATAACCGCTTAAATTAACATTGGCTCCTATATAACATCAGATTTTCGACTCATCTTTAAACCCACACACATCCTTTAAAATCGCCACTGAAATCCCTCTCATTCGAAAAAGTTTCAACTAATGTTTTCGAGGTCTCTTTACAGAAACGCGTTCATTCAACCATCAAGAATCTTTGTTTTGTCTTTTGGGAGGTTAAACACGAAGGATTTTTTTAAATCTTCATATTAAATTAATCTGAGGCTGAGGGAGAGAAAAACAATGTCTTATTCATCGGTCAGTTCTTGATATCCCCATTGCTACCACCGATGAAAAACAACAGTAAATTGTCGTGAATTAATATTAACTTTAACGGCAATGACCAAAAACCTCTAGTAAAACCGTGATCAGAAAATGTTGATGACTATAAGCACTAAATGTTTACAACAATTACCAAAAGGTAATTATATGTGACTACTAATGAAATAATAGAGAATGAACGTAGATTTGGTGGAACTAAACCCTAAAGCCATGTGAAATGAATGTGCAATGTGAAAATGTTACTACCGGTTCTTCTACAACTTTCAAAAATTAATTTTAAAGGAGTGTAGATATCAAATCGCAAATTATTTTTCAACGCAGGCGCAAATCAGGCGCAATGCAAAAGTTACGCTCAAGAGGATCGACTTAACGTTTGGCAAAGCTTAAATAAATTTCTGTACGGCATCGTTCGCTCAACTGAGAGGCAAAAAAAAGAAAAGGTTTGCATTACTTTTTGAGGGAATGCTACGGCAGGGAGCTTGAAATGATGATACTTATTACATTGGAAACAAAACTAAACATAAAAGAAGTTAATGCGTTGCCTCGTTCAACAAGTGTGCCGGAGGTATGATACTCAAGTACCAGAAAACACGCGATCAATATCATGTGGGCACCGCTTACCTGAAGTTTCTCAATTTTAAGCTCTTCATGGCACAATTCATGATGTATTTACGTAGGTACATGCATCCACACACACTGTAATGATTGATTGCGGTGTTTCTTGACACATTTCCCTGAGGCGGTCCCAAAGCAGTTGATTGAATTGATAAATTCTACCTACAGTCTACAGTAATGCTTTCTTGAAAACATATTATAATGGAGCTCTAAGTTGTGTTACCGGTACCGGATCAGAGTTCTCTCATCCATTCATCTTCTAAAGGCAAAACCTTGTCGTCGCATCCATGCTGCTCTTTCTTTTACTGATTTTTTCTGTTCCTGATACTCTGGGACTCCCATGATGCTCTTTATGTCCTCCAAGAACTTGTTCCTAGGCCTTCCTCGTACTTTTCGTCCCAGATTTTTTCCTTCCATAAGCGGTAAAAATTAGTCTAAAATACCGATGCTATAATAAAGCAGCATGTATTTTTTCAATGCACCAAATATCTGATATTTCTTATGAAGTCTAGCAAACGCGTATCGACACGGGTGTGCGGTCGGTACGTTCAATGGTGATGACTGTCAGCAAGCGTATGATATAGTTTTTTAAAAATGAAATAAATTACATTTTACGCGTGATATAAAGCCAACACACAACGAAATTTGATAAACAGTGAAAATTGACGTTTTAATACCTTATTACCCTTCATAATATCTTCAACTTGCAATCTATGAAATTGGGCTAATAGGTAGGTATGCCTAACGCTGGAGATATTTTTTTTCTCAGCCAGCATGAAAAATAAATGACGAGAAATGATACGAGTGGAAGTTTGCTCATTGAAATCCCTGGATTAGCTCATCTGGAGTCTCGCGTGGAAACGATAATAACCCAGCTTCACATTTTTTCAATATTCCTCGATATCCTTCCCGGTAACAGCCCTAACTTTGAAAGGGAGTTCATAAAGTTGAGGTAATACTTTGAAATAACATTTTATTCCTTCAAAAACTCATCTTCCTTGAACTCAAATTAAAAATATTTCCTCAAGGGCTAATGAAACAAAAGCAAACAGAGGGTCGGCGTTTTCATCGCAAACCACGCCTTCATCTCTGAAGGATCCTAAATTACCTTCGCTATTCCCCTTAACTTGAAACACTCCTACTAAGCTAAGGAAGTGCAATCTGCTTTCCATTTTGTTCTCTAATGATGGATGAATTAATACCAGGTATTAAAAATTAGATAAAGTTGTCGTTCACTGTTGCTTTACCTTTCGTGCATGCACGAAATCTATCTAAGCTTGATGTCAATATCTTAGTTGCATTCGAAAGGAGGATTTATTATTTCCCTTGATATTAATATAAATTTAAAACCCAAAAAATAATCGAATTCATTTTCTTAATGGTTCCACTAAAACCGACTAGGGAAGCAAAATTATGCCCCTTCAGGCTCAATCATTTCATTGATATCGTCATGTTGATGGTGTCGAGATATATATTATATATGCATCCGCATTTTCCATTAATTCATAAAATTTATCACATGCGAAAACTGATATTTTTCACAACCTTTGCCAAAATCTCTATAATAACCACGATAAATACCTCATTGAAGGGCTAAGCGATGTTTTCCTCGATAACTTAGGTGAACCTTGTCAGGCGTTCCCTCGTTGTGAGCTCCGGCTGCGGGTCGTCAAGTGTTTTCTGGAATCGATCGTCTTCGTCCTGATGGGTTGAAATTATTATAAAATCAAACTGATCATGCTGTACACATACGGTAATTGCATTTATGTAACAATAGACATAAGTTCCGATCTACAACACTGTAGAGTCGAAAATAATCAAGGGTCACATTCCTCGATTTACATTTACGATGGATACTTTCATTGATCTAACTGACATAAATCTTGACATCCATCTATGAAAAGGCGATCTTCATTATTTCTATTCATATTCTATTATCAGCTTTTTTATAATGATTACTATTTATGATGGTTTTGACTGAATTTTACAATGCATTCAAGTAATTATAGTGTATACCGATGGTTAGAAACAGTGATTAAAATGCACGACGATGAGTTATCGGAATGTGCTAGTATTCTGAGTTACCTTACGTAAAAAAGCATACATGTTGACCTAAAATAATATCTGAAGTTCAAAGAATAAAGTTTTTTTTACCTCCCGATTGACGTATCTCGAAACTTCAGTGTCTCCCTAGGTGTAAATCTCAAATCATTCTTGTCCAAATTACAACTATGGAATATTAATTTTCTTCTTTGGACCTCATAATTCCAATGGACCCACTCGCTCCACTTAGAGACCGTCCAGCCGAACGCCTCTAGCCCCTTTGTCCCCATTACCATAGACAAAGTATGCATAAAGAACTCACGTATTAGGGAAAAACTAATGCCTTTAAATAGTAGTTAAGCCATCGTTTCTCAGATGGTGCTACCGTCGAATGGCACCGTATTTCTGGTGGATATCATCTGATTCTGTGGTTTTCTAAAAAGGTTAAAAAAAGATACTAGAGAACTGAGGTAATTTCCGGAAATCATTGATGCACGACTTACACTTATTATCGCGCGCTATCACTCGCAAAGAACGGTTTGAGTGCTTGTGAGAAGCACTAATACTTGTCCGGTGTCATGGAAAGAATATTGTTCTTCAGAGTTTTAAATTCAATAAAATCCTTCCACCATTCCACCTCATTAGTATGATTATCTTCAGTAGCTTGAGTATATTAAAAGCATCCGGAAGAACCAGACGCACACTAAATCGATGTGTTTATAATTGAAACACCAAATGAAATATTGATCAATGTCATTTACTCCATGTAATTTCGTAAATGTAAATCACGCAACACGTAAGACGTTTCTCTCGGTGAACCCATTCCCCATTGCGACAGAGATGTAGGTCGAAAAATTCTTGACTTCCGAATTAAGAACAAAGCACAGAGTAGATGTTATCCAATAAATATTGTTACCAATACGTTCATTTTAACATTTTAACCTAAATGTCATATTGGCTTAAGAAAATGTCACGTTACAAAGCAGCGTTACTTTCTTTATAATTTACTTTGACTTTGTTGCTGAAGGACGTAGTGTTTTAAAATGGTTATTCCATTAAAATTTGTAGTAAATTAATCTGAAAAATCTTCTTACAACTTGTTTATTGCTTAAAATGTATTAGGAATGAATGGAATATCTGCCAAAATCACAGAAAACTGGAGAAATTAAAATATTTTCTTACAGTATTTTGAAATGTCATTTATGTGCAATACTCTTATGTAAAAAAATTATACCACCTATTAAGATGTATTAAGTTTAGCTCAATTTTTGGAAAAGCTTCAGTACATACGTCGTACTCGGTGAATTATTTACCTCTAAATCCGACGAAACCACTGTGGATCAGTCGTATCAGAAAATCTGGATATAATGGTCCCCATTTTACTCGGAAATAATGTGTATCAAATATATAAACACAACTCAATTTCCCATACTTTTTTCTTTTGCGTTCGTACGAATATATCAGGTTTTACGACAAAGAAGTAAACATTGTGGGTAATAATGCACATTTTGCGTAACTATATCTCTTAATCAAATAAATATTCATGGGTCGATTACGGACTGACAGTAGCTTTGTAGTTTCTTTTATTCACGCTAAAATTTTAGCTAACATCAGATTGAGTTTTTTGATCGACGCAAATTGAAAACGTGCATTTCGCTTTGCCCTTCTGCCCCTTTGCGGGAAAATGGGCAGAAGAACACACATCTTATGAGAAGGCAATGTAGAAAAAAATGACCCAATCGATTTTATTTAATGGATTTAGTTCATTGTGAAGCTTTCTGGGACCGTTTAACATTAATTTCTACGGAATTTAGATCAGAGTAACGCCTTCAAAGTCCAGTGCTCTACCATAATTTGAAGACGACTATCAAATTCTCACCGATTTCTTTCGCCTTTGCGAGAATTCTAGCGGTTCGAAGGAGGGGAAGGGAGTAGATGAGAAGGGACTAGAGGGGAAGGGCGGTCGGGAAAATCTGCGTAGCTAAGCATTTTTGAAGCAGGAGAGAGAAGACGAACTCCTGTGCCATCTGGTGAGCGCTCAGTCAATCAAAAAAGGCACTATGTACAGTTTTTTCCTGTGAGCGAGCGCCTTATATAAAATTTTTTTTGCCATTTCGTTTTGTTTTCACCTCCTAGTAAGTGAGAATCGGTTGTAATTAAATAGGTTATATAAACAAATGTTGTCTCCTCTTTTGCTTTCACCAGCTGATTTCAGGGACCTTTTCAGTCACGCGTAGGAGCGTGGTTGCCCAGTGAGTATAGAGCGCTGAGTCACTGAACGAAGGACCTTTCGGGTTCGATTCCGGGTGACACCTCTGGGCACCCTAAGCTTCACCCAAGCTGCGTGGGTGTTTCGGGTACCTGGTCATCCTGGGAAACTGCAGACGGCAGAGGGAAAGGAACTGGCCCCCCTACACTGATGTGTGAATTTCACACGCCGTTGGGTGTTGGTCGAGACCTACCCTCACCTGCCAAAACAACCTCCGTGTTGAAGTGATTTCAGTCACATGTTTATGTTTTTTCCCTCGTACCGTATTCAACCCCTTTTACCGGAGATTCTTGGCTTATTGGAAAATAAAAGCTCTACAATATCATCCAAGAATATGGTCCACAGTAACCAAAAATAAAGAAGGAAGGCTACTGATATATAGCGAGGAAGTCAGTGGGCGTTGGACATGGAAAAGCTATACTACAGAGAAGATATACATTTTAAAAAATAGCATTGAAAGTATGGAACAGGCAGGAATATAAAGTGGCCCACAAATCACAAAGAGTTAATTTGAGCATTTACTTAACAAGCTACATGCTGGGAAGGTAACAGGTGTAGATAATGTACCTGCAGAGGTACAAAAAACCTGGGGAATGAAATGAAAGAAAGACTTTACAATTGTGTACGACTATTACGAAAATGGGGAGATACCAGAAGATTTTAGAAAGAGCAAAACTATAATGCTACTAATACACGGAAAATAATTGAATGCAAGAATTAAAGAAAAATTAATATTTTGTCTCATTCTTCCAAAGTACTCCTACAAATAATTATAAACAGAATCAAACGTAAAATAAAGGAATAGATTGGAGAAGATAACCTTTAATTCCAAGAAGTTAAAGGAACAAGAGAGGCAATTTTGGCAATCCGCTTGATTATGGAGAGAAGGCTAGAAATGAATAGAAAAGTGTTCCTCACCTTCATCGACTTAAAAAAAAACCTTCGACGCAGTTGATTGGAACATTATTTTTAAAACCATGAAGAGAGTAGGAATTGACTACACGGATAGAAGGCTTACATTTAAGCTACATAAGACCCAAAGCATCTTAATAACAGTAAAAGGATGTGAGAAAGAAGCCAAAATTAAGAGAGGAGTGAGAAGACAAGGTTGTCCTCTATCACCAGATCTATTCAACATACCTATATATTGAAAAAGAAATAATCATCATGAGGGAGTAGACAAAGGGAATAAAGGTGAATGGAAGAAAGATCCATTGCATTAGGTTTGCAAATGACATAGTAATCCCTGCAGAAAAGTCTTGCGCCTAAAGAGATGAATAAAATGATTGGAATTTTGACCACAGCTATGATCGGGGGAAATTGAAAATAAATGAGAAGAAAACCAAAGAAACGGTAGTCTTTGACACTAAGACTGTTACCAAGGTTATTTTCATGTTGAGTAATCAGTGAATAAGTGGAGTAAATGAATTCTGTTATCTAGGGAGCATAATTAGAGCAGATTCACATCAGAAGTGATAAGAAGAATTACATTGGAAAAGAAAGCATTCAACAGTAAAAAGAATATTTTAGGAAACATGCACTTGAATTTGGAAATAAGAAAATCTCTTGCAAAAACATTTATATGGAGTACACTGTTACATGGGAGGGAAACCTGGACAATAAGAAAGAAGGAAAAGGCTCGCCTGGAAGCGATGGAAATGTGACTCGGAAGAAGGAGATTGAGAATAAGTTGGGTGCAAAAGAAATCCAATGTAGAAGTACTAAGAGAAATAAAAGAAGAGGACTTAATAAAATAGACAGCAGAAAGGAAAGTGAAATTTCTGGGGCACATCCCAAGACCCAGTGGCTTCTTAAGAGTTATAATAGAAGTAAAAATTCCGGGACGAAGAGGAAGGTCTAGGAAGAAGTACTTGGAGGTCAACTGGCATAGCATCATGGGAGTCCCATGGTATCAGGAACAGAAAACACCAGTAAAAGAAAGAGCAACATGGATGTGACGACAAGGCTTTGCCTTTACAAGATGAATGAATGAGAGGACTGATCCGGTAAATGGTACCCACTGAGCTAACCGAAAAGTTGGTGAACCGAGTCCCACAAACGGCACAGATATTGTGTCACTAGGAAATCGTCATCACTGAATAATGTTTACGGGTAAACAATACACGAGGAACGTATTCTTGTATGCGCGATTGTCGTATATGCACATTTAACACAATTTAGAGCTCCATTGCAATATGCTTTTCAAGAAAGCATTACTTTTTTATTTACACTTTTTTTCCAAAATATTTTTCTTGGTCCGATAGCGATCCAAAGGCAATTCTTTAAACCTAAAATGTTCCACGATTAACATGAATTTAGGGTAAGTACGTCTTTTCCATATCCAATGAATAGTTTCTAACTAATTGAGACCACAGTACAGCGGAATAATTTTCGCGAAAGCTATACCTCGGAAAATGTGCTTCCGTCGGTAATCTGTGAAATGGGCAGTAATCGGCTATAGAGTTTACTGCATTATGGTGATGGTGGCGATTATTTTTCCTTCGTTTAGCTCCGCGATGGACGAAATACGACTACATTCGCGAAGCACGACCGAATTACCCACACTCCCGGCCCAGTAACTTGTAATACAGCTATATATAAATCCATGAGCACCCATGATACTAGTCCGATGGCCTTACCATTTAAACGAAAGGACTCACGAGGGTGGTGCCTATGGATTAAATTTCAAATTCATTTCTTTTTCCCTCTCGAAAGTGATGCGAGTGAAGATTTTACTGTGCATCAAAAAATATTTATGAGTCTATTTCCGTTCGCGTAATTTATTTGTTGATGATAATGTGTGTGTCACGATTCTAGGCGTTGTTTATGATCCTTTGCCCACCACTTAATATAGCTTTTAAGAGTTATTTATTAAGAATTTTTAGTCATCGGTATTTACAGTGTTCACTAATTATCAAGGCCACGTCACGACTGCCAGGAATATAAGATAACAGATGGCCCTAATATAGCCGTAATTTTAATAAACGATCATGGATATAACTACCGCGAACTAAAACGCGTGAAAATAAAGAATCGTACATAATAAATCGAACTCCAGTAGCAGATGTGAGGTTGAATATGACTATAAACTCGAAACACGAGTCCAACACAATAAAAATTTCACTGGAAGTACAATTGAAAAAAGTATATTGCTTAAACAAGATATGCAGAGACGCGCTGTTGCCAGTGTAGAGTAAAATAATGAAGTTGTCTAGGGGATTGTCTAGGAAAATAAACTGCGGGAAATGCCGCAACAGATTGAAATTGCCTCAGTGGGCGACTACACGTATGTATAGCGAAAAATTCAGTGAAAAAAATCATTCGCCTGAACCGGGAGTTCGACTGAATGCGGATGATTTTTTTCACTGTGAATTTTTCGCAGGGGATTGTCTAGTTTATCCGAAGATCTATTTTCTCAAAAACAGCCAAGTAAACTTTTGTGAAAATAAATAATTGGATTCAACACGATCCGTTTTCACACAAGTTAAAGTTATTATTTTCCATAACTTCAGTGTCTTGACATCTCACAGCGTTTATGTTTTAAGAAGTTTTAAGAATTTATGTTTAAGAATTTTTCACTTTAATCGTAGTCTGCGGATTTGATTTAGGGGTCAGTGAGTAGAGCGCTGGGCTATTTATTGACCGAAGAGCCCAATTTCCGACTCCGGGTGACACCTCTGGGCACCCCCAGCTTCACCCAAAGCTGTGTGATTTTTCGGGTACAAATTCCTTCGAGGAAACCTCAGCTGGCATAAGGAAAGGAATTTTCCCTCCCACCCTCATGTGTGAGTTTCACATTCTGTTGGGTTTAGTAATAGATGGTACCTCAACTATCAGACCAACCTTTGGGTTGATCCGATTGGTATCGGGGGCAACTAAGTAGCCAGCATCGAGATACAAGGCCAAACAGTGTAAAAGTTTTTGACTAGCTTTCCATCAAAATATACCATGTGTGACCTTAATTTGTCACTAAGATTGTCCCTCCTCGCGACCCAGCCATCAAAATCGGCCATTTTATTGATGTTAAACACTCAAATCACGGGTTCTAAGTGACTTAATTTCATTTTATGAATCCCCAAACATCTTCCCTGAAACGTGGCAGAAAAAGGAAAGCATAAAATGTATATGTGTGAAAAAGGAGTGACTCTTTTACCTCCTTATGGCCATCGAAGTTTCTCTTCCAAATTGCCTTCATTATAAACGGTTTACCGTTTCGATTTTTTTACGATCGAAATCCGGGCGAGTGGAGGGAGAGAGAGAGAGAGAAAGAGGTGGGGAGAGGACAAAAGAGGTCTCCTACCACTCGACCACCATACTAAGCAACCTATGCGCCCACAAACCGTCGCTTAATTACGAAACCATCGTTAAAAAAATTCCTTCTTTAAAAGGGGACAGAAAAAGGACCGAGGGGAAACGCAATACGGCGTTGAGCACAGCGCACCGCGGCGAGGCTGCCCCTTATGCCTGTAAATTCTAAGTAGACCTCATGGGGGATAATCTGCGTGATTATTATTAATAACTCACGAGAAGCACATTCGCACCGAGACGTCTGAACGAAATGGTGAGTTGAGAGGCCGAAAGCTGGCAATATCTCATCGCAAATACACAAATAACGAACATGCTATAGAAAGGATGAGGTACGAAACAGTTTGGAACGACAGAGCGTTAGAATTAATACGACTGCAGGAAGATAACTCGATTCCGATGTGCCTTACTACCACCAATCTTTAAAGGCAGTCTTTGAACATCTCATGTAGATAATTCTCCGGATATGTGCGATATTTCGGAGTAGCAACTACCATGAGCGATGCTCATTATACCGTCCACAAAGAGTTGACGGGACGCAAATCGATATGTAATGGTAGAAAAATATCAAGTCTCACAGTACAAATGTGAAATCAATAGGCATGGCCACCCGTAGCTGGACGCTTCGTCATCAAATTTACGACGATGAAAATTTGAGCATAGTCAATTCATAGATAAATCCTCTTCGAGTAAGCGATGTCCAAATTGAAGGGTGGATAGATAAATGCACATTTTTATTTTCAGGGCGAGATTGAGGTCTATATTCCAAGTAACCACTCAAAACTTTGATCCCACTCCTATCGTCACATGCAGGACACAATGCCATTCACACGGCATTCTCAGTGGACGATGTCGCTGATGCCTAACTCAAAATCCGCTCCAGAGAGGCGTTGATTGGCGTTGATTGGAGCACCGTGCTCTTCCCGAGTCGGGCCTTCCCGCACAAATCTCCCCGTTGATGGTCACCTTTGATAGCCGAAATATTGCTATAGGAGTTTCTAATAATATTTTGTTAGCTTTGGAGATTAAACCTTTTAATTCGCCTTTTTTGAGTGTCGTATGAAGAGTAATTCAAGTTTCGAACACTGTCCGCCCCTCGGGATGTTAAACCGTATTTGCTGGCTTTCGTAAAGAAGGGCGTTATGTTCTCCACCCCACCCCCACTCCCTCAATTCCTATATACTTCCCAATTCCCCATATCTCCACCTATTAATAGCGCATATTACCTAAGGAATCGACGATTTCCTCAGATAAAGACCAGAAACGAATTGCGCAAAGCATTAACCCAAGTAGGTACCTGAAAAGGAATGAAGAGAATAGAAGTGAAAAGGTGCAAAGTAACAAAGACTCATTGTCTATACAGTCCACTAGGACTTTATTTCCAAACCAGAAGTCACTACTAGACAGGTTCTAACACTGAATAGAAGTTTCAAATTTGCGAACTTTCCACCGAGAACAATGCCAGATTTTCATGGGGTTTAGAATAATGGCCCATGACCCTCGGGCATCTAAAGAATTTTTTTAATTAAAGGTCCTCCCTTGGCAAGATTTACAAAATCTACTTTCGATGAGCCTACAAAATGTTAATTCAGTACTGACCGAAATCACTCGTCCACGAATATTTTAAAACTCACAGGTGCTCTAATTCGAGTAGCATTTGAAACCCAAAGCATAATTCGAGAGTATTTATCTACAAAAATGGAGTAAATAAAGTAGGTAATCATTTTTTTCTTCAATTTTCCGAAGTTTGAACATTTGCACTTTTATTACTGTGTTTTACGTGTAATGCTGTGAATTGGGTTTTCCCATGAATAAATATCAAGATGTAGCTGACACAATGATACCTACATCGATTACGCTACTAAAAAGGCTTTTCACCAAACCTTTTTCATGAATATTGAATTGAAAATAACATATTTTGATGGTCTCTTATAGAGAACTCAGTCGTCACTCTTATTTAACATATTTTAAACTAGGCATAGAGCAAATAATCTCATTAAAATTATTTTTTTTGATTTTATGAAACTTTTAAATTCCTCCTGTAGAAAAAATGTCTTAAATGCTTCCAAGTTAGGTTTAAATTCTTTTGTAATGTTCTGAAAAAACGGAAATGTGGTGCATTTCCGGGAATCCATGTGGCAGCGTCCTGGCAGACACCTCCATACTAACTTCCTGCTAAGTATAAATAGCAATATAAGGAACATCATCTACAAGAATAATTAGTTAGAATCTCCAATCGCATTCTCTCCTTCTGTTTTTAAAGGTTATAGGTAATTATATGGATATATTGACGTAATAATTATGCAAAATATTGATAATTCGATGCAGGAATAAACTAATATTAATAACAGTAATGCTTTTAATGCGATCAGTCGCTGTTGATGAAAGTCGCAATGGCGTCGTTAATAGTTAATAGCGTCGCCGATAGATGTAGAAGTAATTAGTTATCCTCATATAATATTAAAAAAGTCAAGTAACTTTTTTTAATTATGAAAAAACGATAGGCATTTTATTCGATACGATTATCAATTAAAAATATTTACATAATCTTAAAAAGCTGAGTCAAAGCGAGGGCCTTATCGTTGGAAAATTTCGCTGATATGTTCCCCCTAGAATTCCAATTTGTTTGGCAGCAATTCCTCGATTAAGTTTAGCTCTCAGGCATAAGTTACATATTAGAAGATTTTGACAATTCCATTTAAAATGTTTAGTAAAAATACATAAAATAGCTATAATTCACGTAGCAATAAAAAAACACTTAAAAAACAACCACATAAAAGTCATTCAACGCGTCGTGGATGAAATTTGGCCTCCGTGAAATGAAGGACTGAATGGCTTGTTTAACGGCGTGGTATTCAAAATTTGAACACTCGTGTGAACGGTATTAACGACCTCCTGTCAGTAACCTTTGATTCCGGTATGGGAAGACAAAGGATTCCCCTTCCCCCCAACCCACGTGGCACAAGTAGTGGAGTAAGAGGGGAAGAAGAACGGTTCGTTCGCAAATAAGCGTCCTCAGCCAGCGGCCTCACCCCAGTATCACGGACTGCAGCAACACTCTTAAAGGAACAAACACGGAATACGGACCCACACATGTGCGCTTACGTACAACCGAAAGTAACAAATACTCGCAGGATGAGTTCCGTCAGGCATGATCACCTGCGGGGGATTTTGAAACGACGATCGAAAAAAAATACACATTCTCTCAAAATTGAATCAGACGACAGCGAGGTAAAAAGAGAATTCGTTATATCATTATATCTTTGGAGCGATGAGATGGGGGGGTGGGGGTCATCAAACGCAGTCGTTTAGGAAAGAGCTTTTATTAACGTACACTCTAAGATGATGTCAGGTAAGGGGTAGCTTCCGGGGAGGGGTGTGTGCTTGCTCACATACTTACATCCCCAGGAGAGGTGTATAATCATTAGCGTGAATATTTATCGACCTCACTCCCCTAATATACTAATCAAAAACTCGATTATGGTGACTTTCTTTGGGTAATAATGAGTGACTCACGCCTTTAAAAATTTTCCTGCTTTTGGTGGTGGGAGGACTTTGTGTAGTATAACCTTCTTTACCCGGCAGCAATGGCGCCTCCATAATGGCGTCATTAAAAGGAAATCGGAATCAGACTGTGGGATGAGAGTGGGGGAGAGGGGGATATGCGGGCAATAGAGGGTGAGAGAGATGTATGCGAGAGGTGTGAGACAGTAGTCATTCGTCGGATTACTATTAAGGAGAAAAAGAAGGGAGAAGAGAGAATAAGAGGGATGAAGGAACAGAACGAAAAATGCGACCAAGTTTGTACAGTCGTGTAGCAAATGTAATCTACAACTGGGACAGAACGAGAACTGATTTCTAGGTTATCACCCTTTTACAAATTCCATCATTTTCCTGAAGCTTATTTCTTATTTTATCCTCGATTTCGTTCTAATTTTTCCTCTTTATAACCACAGTAATCAACCCAAAGGTTGCCTTGGTAGCTGAGGGTAAAGCTCAGCTAGCACGAAGTCCAACGGAGATTGAAAGCCGAGTATGCCCAGAGGAGTCACCTTGAAACGAACCTAGGCTCGCCAATCACTAGCCCAGTGATCTACCCATTGGATAACCACGTCCCTTATCCTCTATATAAGCTGTAATATAGTTCCCTTAGATGAATTATTATCGATGAAAATTCCTCATGTTAACATGGGTTGGGGACACTATTATCTACCTCGTTCAAATTGGGACAGCCAAATTTCTTGGAGAAAAATTTCTCATACCTTCACCTTGTTCGACCATTGAACTCATACTACGGAGAGCAATTCAATTAATTTTCTAATTATTTCTTATGCTCATCTCGTGAATTTGAGTCGTTTTATGAGGTCACTTTCTACGCGCTTCCTAAAGATATCCAACCGAGAGTTCGGGGTCCATAATTATTCCATGTGGGTTTAGGGAAGCCAAAAAAATGGCGCGATTAACGATTTTATGGTGATGAGGCACATTTCACTGCGGAGTGAATTTTCGGCCTACCCAAATGTGGCAATTCATGAGAACTGAATAATATGAGCGGGAAGAGAGATACAGGCTCATGTTCCAATCATGAGCTAAAGGAATTTTCAGCATGAACTGGATTTATTCAGCCATTCACAAATCTCAATTCATGTCTTAATATAATTTCTAGATTTAGGCCCACTCAATAATCTGTTCTCCAATCATTAATTAGGTTCAAAAAACTCTGAGTGGAAACATTTTGGTTCTCAATAAGCGCTATGGTAATACTATTAAGTAAGTTCAATTCAAACAAATGTACGAATAATGTTTTACATTATTTTTAATTTATAAATACTTAAATTTTGTAATATTGTTATGAAAAGTGTTATTATTAAATTATTATTAATATAGATATTAATATTAATCAATTTTACCTACATTGTCATTATTAAATGAGGTAATATAAGTTTGAATGCATGAAATACATATTTTCTTTTTAAGATACGTCTTTACTTGGGTAAGTACCCCCCACCCCCACAAGAAAATGGAAACAACAAGAAAAATCAAAAAAATACTTGGATGTTGGCTTCACTATCTGGTTGCTTGTTTCATTTCTCTTCCACAGTTATGGACTTTCTCATTTGCTATTCATTTTAGATCTCAATTAAAAAATTCATTTTCCCATAGCTTCTTAAGATTGAAGTTCCTCAAAAAATTCTTCCGTCAAAATAAGGGTAAATTCTGTTGCAATTTCCCGTAATTTTGACACCGAAATAAATCAATTCTATAAGTTATTTCCGCATCTATTTATTTGTAAACATTTTAAATTAGAATCGTGAATATTTTATTGTAGGAGGGGTAGCCATATTTTGAAGTATGTTAAACTAATATTTGTATGACATCTGAAAGTCTGGATCGTCGTAAGGCAAAATGTATAAAAGACGAGGATTGTCTTGCTATATATTGTTCGAAGACACGTGACTTCATATTCACATAGACTAGTCGACTACCATTCAAATTAATAGCAAATGAAAGGAAATAGAGTGAAGTCGAGGTTAAGCCGAAAAATTAATAAACACTTTAATGACTAGTTTCTCGTACGCAACTCCCTCGGAAGACCTTGAGCTTTCTGGCTCAAAGTGTTAGGGCTGGTACCATTGTGAACACAAAAATACACTAATAATCAAGAAGTTTTAATATAAGTACGTATACAGATAACTAAAATGGAAATATTACTTTAAGTTTGAGATGTAGATCAGAAGTGAAATTAAATTTTACGAAGTGACGATTACTAATAAAAATCACACAAAAATTAGGCGCTATCGTGGATTATACCACATTTATCCCATCATTGGTTATACCTATTGGACATTTGGATCAAACAGAAACCTTAGTTACGGCTAAGCCTCATTAACCGTATGATGCCTCGAAATTTGATTGCCATGCACCAGTCATATGTTTTCAAACGTGCGAATTCTTCGGAGCACAAATCTACGTACCAATCAAATGCAATCCGATGATAATGTGCATCATGATTTTTTTGTTCAGGAACCCCCCCCCCCACGTATCTCTTCACTTTTCGGAGAGGGGGACGACGTCGAGAAGATCCCCCCCCACCTCTCTTTCCTCCAAGCATCATCCGGCCGGCCTTCTCTTCACCCCTTTAAACCATCCATAAAACTCCATTAGCGGGGTCCTTTGAGCAATAATTAAAATTTTTATAGACAAGGCCCCCCTTACCTCCCGCCTTATAGGCGGGTGTAATTATCCTTTATAAACTACCCTCTATCGCGTGGTGTTTATGACACAAAGCTTTTAGCGAGATACAATTCAGACGAGCCGAAAGGGGTGAGAGAGAGAAGGAGGCCTGGATGGAGGGGGAGACGGGGGGAGGTGGGGAGTGAGGTCGGGAAACGCGTCGGGGAGGGGGTGAGACGATGAGGATTTCGAGCTGTTTCCATGGAAGCCGTCGGATTTTATTTAAATAAAGCCCCAAGCTCACGGTAGGAGGAAAGGGGAGCAGATTTAAAAATAAAATCCAAAACGAAGACGCCCCGGCAGCGATGAAAGGAAATCGTCTTTTGTGCATCGCCCCTGTGCATTCATTTCCGATTTCCCATCGGCATTCCTATCTCGTCCTCTCCTGAAAACGAGGTCGAGGACCCGAGAGTACGATGTACCCTTAAAGTGTTTTCCTTTTTTAAGATGAATGCTCAGTGCTCATGTGATATCAAGCTAAAAAAAACATGAACTACCAAGCGGTGTCAGTTTACTCTAAAATTAAAATAATGTATCCGGTGGCCGCCAGGATATTTCATCCTCCCTTAAGCATGAACCAGCGTGAAATGGAATGTAAACCATGATCCAAGAATCTACAAACTTGTAAACCCTTTCATTTCTCTTTTTTGTTACTATTTGATAACAATCAGGAATTCAGCTGCCTGGATCGAGTGAAAACAGCTTCTTTTCAGCTCTTGCAACGGTTTCGGAGCTCCTATAGGCTCCAATAGAACCTACACCTGCGTTTTGCACTCTTTGATTGAAAGTACTTTGTTTCTCTGCAAATGGTAAAACCCTCCTGGCATTGAGGTCGATTGACTGTGGGTTTCATATACTTCAACAGCTCATTTGTAGGCATTCAGTAACCCAATTATGCAATATCTTCAACCAAGAAGTACCTTCCTACTTCACCAACTTACTACACCCATTGCTCTGTCCGGAGTTGAAGAAGCATTATATGGTTAAGAAGCCTGCCCGTTCACTTTGTACTTAAGCGTTTATGTCCCTCTGAGACTCTTTGTACAAATTGTATAACTTATGTTTGCAGGCTTGGTTGTACCAAGCAATTGGAAGAATGCAATAATTGTTCGTTCGTAGGTTTCCGCGGCGTGGATTTGGATGGCTCTGCATGGCTA
>LYUA01000901.1:324928-335926 GCA_002093875.1 Calopteryx splendens | reverse complement strand
GTATCTGCCGAATCGTGTAACTCGAAATCGTGTAAGTCGGGGACTTACTGTATGTCACTTAAAAAGTAAATTACAAGCAAATAGTGCTAGATATTTTATTACTATTAACTGCAAAAAATGTGTTATTGTATATTTGAAAAATAGAATAATTTTTTCCTCATTCTATTTGCCCATTTCAATACTACATACTTGTGTTGCAATTTATTGAAAATATTAATTTAAAACTTTTTTATTTCTCTGAGTATTTCAATAGTTTATATATTTCTTTGATTTTACAGGGAGATGGCATTGAAAGGAAGCTCAACTTAAATCTGTTGTTCAACATGTTCGTATTGATTTTTCATTTTTTGTGATACCATACATTGTTTTTTTGAAGATGCATGTATAAATACTACATGTTTTTTATGTAATCCTTTTATATTATCAAGAAATATATTAATATTTTTCATCTATGTATGAATTCTATTCTGTGGCCTGAGAATACTATATTTGCTGTCATTTGATGGTAATTAATAAAATTATTTCCACTGCATGTGCAACTTAGTGCAGTGCATTTTAGTGTACATGGCATACAGAATGTAAATATGATTCTGAATGAGGTGAGATGTATGCTTAATTAAATACAATCTATTGTCTCCTAGATTGCTCTGGGTTCGAATGAAAGCATGAAGAATTAGTTCCAGGATGAATTGAGAGAAGTCATGAATGAGTATGATCCTGGTGAAATAATAGCACAGGTAGTTGAAAGGTTACTCAATAAGTAAAGAAGCAGTTGGGGAATTCCATGTGAAATCATTGTTTTTAAATTGGAAGTGCACCATTATTGATTTGCCTGAAAATTAGCAGAGAAGTTGGACCATATTCAAAGATATAAATTACGAGGGATGGTCAATAAAGGTTAACTAATTTTTTTATGTTGATTGTGCACACATTTAATTTAATGTTTATTAGCTAAATGTGTATGTGGTACAAGTTACATTTAATTGACACCTGTATTGCATTAGCGTAAGCATGTTCATTTTGCCTACGACAACTGTTTGCTTTCCACGATGGTGTTTCTTCACATTGGGGAACATGAAAAAGTCACAAGGAACAAGGTCCAGTCAATAGGGAGGCTGAGGAACACACTTCACATCGATTTTTGCAATAATTCCTTGAACCACCTTGTTCAAAAATTCTCGTGTAATTTTTCTGAAATTCTGTTACGACGTGTGGGTGTCACCTAATGAAATTTTCAATGTTTCTGATAGTGCTCTTAACATTGTTGGACAATCTTCTCTCACAATGGTTTCAGCAGTGTTAATATTTACTTCCACAAGAGCAGTGACTGGAGCTCCAAGTCTGCCTTCTGTGAAATTGTCTCCCTTCTCTCAACACATTAAACTATCTTCTAGCTGTGCTAAGGGAAGAACAGACTCTCTATAAGCCTCCTGTACCATTGCATAGGCTTTGGCTGATGATTTGTTCAGGTGAAAGCAAAATTTCAATGTAGTGTATTGGCTCCATCATTGCCGTAGTCGAACTAAACATGTTTCAACTTGCTACAGCTTCTGCTGATACAAAACTAGAATCAAATCAATGGAACTTGTACCACATGCATTAAGCTAGTAATATTAAAAAATTAAGTTTGTGCACAATAAATAATGCAAGTAAAAGATTTATTGATAAGGCCTCGTATATGAGCCTGAATTTATACACAACGAACCAGTTAACCTAAAATGTTCTGCACTCGGGGAATCTAGTAGTTATTAGGGAAAGCGGCTGACAGCTGAGGTCATATGAGCATGCAATAGTTCCAATCAAAGGTTTAAACCTTCGGTTGGTTCTCAAAAATTTTCAGTGAAAGTAAGTGAAATTATTAAAAAGCCTCAACTTCTTCAAATCTCTGCATATTTAAATAGAATTGTGGTAAATTCTGTGTGCTACTGAAAAAGACATTTGGAAATTTTTTTCTTTCAACATAAACTTCATTATATCCCGTTCAAAATATTTTTGTCACTCAGGAGTAGGGGGAATGGAATTGTCAAAAGCACGTGATCTTTTGGTAACCAATAGCACAGAAGCGTGGCTTAACCGGTGAAAACTTCAGTTGCTCTCCAACTTTCACTGCATGCACTTCGGCTCTCCTTATGCAGAGTTGCCAAGGTTAATCATGTGTCGACCATCATGGCTGGAAGTATGCCTTGTGTCGCGTGTATTCCGAAAGAAACAGCAACGCTGCCGTTGTGCCACCCCCCTTCTGCATGAGCCTCCATCCCCTCATGGCGGAGGCGCTTGACAAGTTCCGAGCTTGCCCAAAAGGTTAGTGACAAAGATATTTTGGGCGGATGATAGCAATATGTATAGAACAACTTGTGATCTATTTCAGGCATTATTATCTAGTAAAATTATATTAAAATGATAATTCACTTGCTTGTGCATTAGAAAACAGAGGTCTTCCAGAGTGATTTTTTTCACTAGGAAAAATTTATTTTGGTCAAGGTGAATATATGTCCAGTGGGTCGAGGGCTGGTCTACTAACTGGAGGGCCAGGTTTGATTCCAAGTTATGCTGTGGGGCAACCTCAGCTTCACCTAAGCTGTGTTATGTTTTGGGCACCTGATCTTCCTAGAAAACTACAGGCAGCACGCCCAGCTTAATTAAGTGCAAAGTGGATTAATATTCTAATGAAAAAGCAAAGAAGTGGTGTAGTTTCACACTGGTTAGACCTGACCTTGAATATATCTCAAGCAATTTGGAACCATTTGCAGGTCCTTATCTCTGAATAATTAAGAATACAGAGGAAAGCTATGTGTTTCTTGAAGAATTGTTTTGAACAATCATAGCATCACATTGTTATTGGATAGCCTTGGAAGCATGAAGGTTGCATGCCTGATTTTAACTGTTAGAAAGATACATGTAATTCATTTGAGTTTAATGGTGAAACAGAAGAAATAATTTTATCTCCACATTACATTGGTAGACGAGACCATGATAGAAAGTTGAAAGATTGACTACTGAACAATTGATGCAAGGAATCCTTTTTACCTCTCACAATTTGTGACCACCACAGTAATGATGTTTGGCAATTCCAAATTCACTAAAGTGAATGTTGAATTGACAATAATGCAATGTCATTAATGACATTTGAAAATTCATTTTGATATCTTCAAATTCAGTACTAATTCTATGCAAACTTAAATAAAAATGGTGCACCTTCAGCCATTTGATGATTTCATGTTAAATGACTCTGTTTAAATCCATAACTAATTGAAGATAAACTTAACTTAAAGCAGGTAGAATGGGAAAAATAGAACCATATATAATGATTCATTCTTGAGGATGATTGAAAGGAATTATTTCAAATGTAATTTGTGTACATGAAAAAGGTCTTGACAGGAGAATAAAATCTGATATTTGGTAGAATGTAGAAGTAAAATGTTTGTGTGTGCCAAGAAATGCAAATAAGAGGATGATTATACAAAATAGTCTATAATCTTTACGAGGAAAAGAATGAACATAGTTTTGTTCTTGCCTTCACTTCTGTTTCTACTATTCCTGAGACGAACCACACATGCTTTTTTCAGACTGCTCGATACTGCTTCAGATAATACAATAGCTCTTTCAGTGATGGTGATTCCAGACTCCTTACTTCTCCACTTTAGCCAGCTGTAATAAAACAAATGGGGATGTTTTTTCCCCACTAAATTCTAAAAATATATAGAACCCTTAGTTACTTTAAGCAGGACCTTATGATGGTATTACTATGTTTGTGAAAATGTTGTTAAGCCTTTCAAAGGAGTAAAGGCCTTGGCGAAAAATCAGTGGACATTGGGTTTTGAAAAATATTTCCTCTGCGAAGAAGGCAATTTTACATTGATTAAATGCGAAAGAAGTTTTTTTCGTAAGAGAAGTGACTTTTGAGTTGGTAAACGGTAGATTTCAAGTTAGTAATATACAACAAGAAGAAAAATTTGGGACCACATTCTAGGCTGATATGCGATGTTTCCTGATAGGAAAATAAGACTGCATTCTAGGCCACTTCAAAATTAGAGGTTCACAGTGTGCTTAATTACAAGTTTGAAAATAAAATTCATTGCCAGAGGCCACATTGATTTCAATAATTTTGGTTATAAAATTCCCCTTCATTCCAGATTATTTACAGAAAGGAATTAAATTTCATACCTGTAGAGGTAAGGATTATATATGGAAAATTTTTTAAGTCATATGGCACTTAAAATATTTTTCTCACATTGTTTTGGCCACCTTGCACACACATTTTTGTAGGTATAAGTGAAACCAGTACAGTAATCAACCAGTAGGTTAGTTTAATAGATGAGGGTAAAGCTCAGCTAAAACTAAGCCCAATGATAAGCGAATTTCACACACCAGGGTAGGGGTCTAGTTCATTTCCTTGTCCCACCTGCGGTTCCCAAACAAATAAAATCACATAACCTTTAGATCAGTTTGGTAGGCGAGGGTGGAGCTCACCCATTACTATCGGGTTGTCGTACACTTTAAGTGTGTATTCCCATCCCACCGGTCAAGGTTTCACTGTGCCACTTGTGGTTTCCCAGGATGACCTGGTTCCCGAAAAATCATATAGCTCAAGTGAAGCTGAGAGTGCCAAGAGGCATCACCCTGAATCAGGCCCAGGTATATGAATTAAGGAGTCCTAAATAAAATACATTTTGGAACCCGTGCTGTAGACAGAATGTTCTCTATGGCATTATCAGCAATAAGGAATAATAAAACTACAAAGTTTCAGTAAATTTGATATGTATTTGCGCACCAAATATTACAACACCAAGTATTTTAAGACAGTTTAATATAGTGATATGAAGTACTTGCATGATTGCATTCTCGTGCCCACTTAACAACCTTATCAACCATTTCTTATAATTAAAAAGAGTAGCAAAATATCAACTTCAAGGAAATGGAATTGCTATCTCTATATTTCTCAGTATGATGAAAATAGCATGATATGTAAAAGAAATCACAATAAGTTTTAAATACAACCAGTCCAGAATATGTTAAGTCTTTGGTATTATCCAGTCCAAACTTATATTAAGCTGGGCGTATTTCAATAATATAACAAAATTATGAACCCAGTGGATAACATACTCTCATCTTACAACACTTAGTCAAACCACTATGTTGCTCAGATTCCAGAAAATGACCAGAATAAATTAAGTACAACATTCATATGCGTTAACCCAAACAACTCGAGAGTAGTCAAAACAAAATTCAATTGGAATATATATGCCCAGGACTTATGAGCAGTCAATGATAGCAACATTTTCATCTTTAAAATGCAGATACACACCATTTTTTAATTATGGCAAATATTTAATAACCTCACAAAATAAATTATATTTCTTCACCATCCATCATTATTTCCATTAACATAATTTCAGTGCCAGCAACTTTCACCTATTAAAAAATCCATTCATGTAGATGTGAAACATTATGTCTAATTGTGATTACCTAATTCAATTGCTAAAAATGTTTGCAGTAAAATTAAAAAAAACATTTATGTAATCTTCACCCATGAAAAGGCATCACTTGGTGAGATATATAAACTTAATTTGTACTTGAATCATATTACTTAGCAGTTTCTTATTTCACTTTCCTAAGTATTTTTAAAATAATGGTCATTCCAAATCCTTAAACCTTTTGTAAACCACTTTGCCCCAACTACTTGACTGTTAGAGCACTTTATTTAAATGTAGCAGCAGAATGCAAGAATTTGTATTGTGACTAATTACAGTATATCAATATGCAGGTGATGTAGAGCTAATAATGAAATGACTTTCAATATCCAAAGTGAGATTCACAATGTATAGGAATAACCAGTGAATGTTAGCCATACAAGGCACCAAGGGGGGATGCTGGGTGGGTTTGTAGAGACGGATGCAGTGGGAGTGATAGCTTCCCCTGAGGAAATTCCTCCAAGAGAGCACCTACTGGCCCTATAAAGATACATACTTCAAGCTAGTCAAATGGCCATAGAATGGTTAACAGGGTGACCACCCCATTGAATGTTTCTGTTCTGAGATCAGCATCCAGTTATGCCACTGCTAAGGTATCTTTAGATGAGCATTTTCACAAGAGTAACACTACCAGTTCTGTGTTTATGGCAATTCCATTGTCAGCTCTTGGATCCATATGTAAGGCAAAGACTGGGACATAACTTATTGATGAATGTGCCTTCTTGAAACACGTAAACAGATTTCCCACTGTCGAAGTCACCCACCCAGCTGATTAAAATATTATCTACTCTCTAACACCAAAGGGACTTAGAGGGCTCATTGTTTGCACTGATCAGCCACATGTGTTGAGGACACTATCTGTCCTATACTTTGAAATTGTAGGGCAAAAGCAATTACACAAAATTGATAATTACAACGTAACTTTGATAAAAAATCAATATGTTTACATATAAACAAATAAACTTAATATTTCAACAAAAAACAAATTAACATATACACGCCAACTTTAAAATGTTCATGTACTTGACTAGTATGAAATTAGATCCAGATTTTGACTGTTGAGTACATATTCAGTTATTGCTTCTGCACATTGCAGTGAACCATGCTCGACTAGTGTAAACAGTTAACTTTTAAACAAAATCATTGCATGGCTTAGGCTGCATACAATCACAAAAGCCAGGTGGTAATTGTGATATACCCATCAAAATTATTAACAAATTTATTTTTTAAGCATTCTGACTTTATGATTACATTTAATTTACTCTAAATTTGCAATTTTCTTGGAATGGTCCTCCAAAGAATTCTTGCACAGCATATTAATAAATCAACATTTAAATTTATACCTGGTGAGGACTCAATTGTTGGTCATTGCGATAATAGCATGATGAGGTAGCACTTGCATTCATAAAGCAAAAGCATAAGTATGCTATTAACGAAAAGGTTATTTTAGTGCTGTGCTTTGCAGAGATTTAGAAGCAATATTTCTAGAGCTCCTTATCAGTTTATATTATGTCTGTTGTAGCAGACCAGTGTTTAAATGTTTGTGGACAAAGACAAAATTATCTCCTCCCAACATTTAATACGATAGGGAAGAAAAAAGTGAGGTGAGAAAATTGGAGAGGTGAAATATTGTCCTGTTTCAGCCAAGGGGGAGTAAGGGAGTGAGTATGAGAGATATAGTCATGATCACTTAGTTTTGAACAGCCATTAAGATTCATTGGTACTATCACATTCAATGGGTTTTCTCAATTGTTATAGAAGTGATAACAAATGGATTTTTTTTAACTGTCCCATCAACTTCTTTTATAAATAAAAGGTAACCATAACTTGAGAATTTTTTTGAGTCCTAATGGCCATAGTAAATTTATAATTTAAATAATTTGCTTTACAGACAGACAATCGAGCATCAGATTACTCAAAAGGGACTTGAAACCACAATATTTAGGTCAACTAGCATATAAATTACCAATAGACCAAACCTGTCTGGCAGATAACTTGTAATTTCCTTTTCTCACATACATGTGTATTCTGCACAGCTATTTCCGCAGCATTATGATTCATGAAAAAGTTGGTAGTTTTAGCTCCTCCTCTCCTCAACTTTTTCTGCACGTTCTTATCACTCCAACATCCCTAGGAGTTTTATAGGAAGCAAATTTTCATTCAAACATCAGCAAGTTAAACAATATCCCCAAACTATCTTAACATGCATATTCCTACTTCGATTGATGGATTTGACAAAATAATAAAAAAAATTAAAATGATACACTATGCCTCTATGGCTAGGAACTTCTTGAACAATTATTTAGTAATGAGATATTTTCCTGTAAATCACCCAATAAAATTGACGTATTGCTTGAAGCGTACAGTTCGCTTCTTCACTTTGGCAAAGGAGTATACATAAGCTTCAAGACGCACATCCAACTTTTCTTTTAAAATAAAGCTGAGTGCAGCTGCTGCCTGTTCATGTACCCAGTGACCGCAGACACTAACCTCCGACAAGGACTGGCATTGAGAGATTCTACCACCATCAGCAGCATTGTTATTGCAATTCCCTCCAAGGAACCACTCTACCACCTGCTGTGAGACATTGCAGTGCTCGAGCTCCAAGCGGCGAAGGTTGTGGAATTGGTTGGCAGCAAAGACTCTGACAAACAGGGAATCAGAGTAGAGGGGGGATCCAGAAAGAGAGAGTTCCTCCAGTGACGTAGCACCAGACAGGAGCATCTCCAACCCAGCTGTTGTGAAATCTTCGCAGTTCTCGTCGACTCCACTCCCTCCGCCCGAACCAAAGGCCAACCTGCGTAGTCTGGGGAATGTCAAGCAGTGACGATCCAGGCTGACCTTGATGTATGTGTTGTAATACAAACCCAGGGAGGTCAAGGATGGGCAAGAGCTCTCAAGCAATCGTAAGTTGACTCCCGAGACACCCTCAAGCGTTACGGCCGAAATCTGGTGCCCTCGGGCTTGGATTGTGGGCAAAATGCTGCCTTCAAAAACGGTTACAGGTGCATGAGTTTGTGAGTGGCTGGATGGCAGATTTGAGACATCACCACTTTGTGCAGTTTCCCGACTATCACCAGTTGTTGGCCCAATAAATGATGACACGCATAGAACATGTAGTTCAGTGATATGTCGAAGTGCTGATAGAGGGATAAGTGCTGTTGGACTTGCTGTACGAATGTCAAATTCAACAGACACTCTTTCAAGGAATGGGCAGGTGGCTACAGTGACAGGAAGAGCAGACTGAGTTTCTCGGTTACAATTGAAACCCAATTCCCTCAGCTGGTACCTAAAGAAAATAAATTTCATTAAGTTTTTTCGTATGCACTTCCAATAAATGAGTTTTCAATTTCACATATCACACTCCCCACTTTGGATAGTGTGCAGAGCTAAGCATAGCTACCCTGACTTCAATGTAAGCATTATGGAATGCTGCAAAATCTCTGTGTGTGTGAGAGAAAGACCCGAGAGAGCGTGAATTGAGAGCAAAAAAAGGCTAAAAACATTGTTTAGATAATTCAGGTAAGAGGAATGGTGGGGAGAGAGAGAGAGAATGAGGAGGCAAGAGTTGGGGGGACCTTCCCTCCAAGATGAGGTGCAAGATCAACACGCAGGTTGTTTTAAACACAAACAGACTACAGTACTTCTCCACAGATTTAGAAAAGAAGAGTACAGCATGTTCATAGTCCAATAACGTCATCAGATAGGCATACTTAATGATTATTCATAAAGCCTTAATCATGTTGTACCTTTTTTCTGTAGCTCTATTAAAAAGTACTAATTGTAATAGTAAATATCTCTACAAAGTTAATGGTAGTATGTCGTTCATTTCTAAACAAAAGGTAACAAGAAAACTCTTTAAAAATCTAGGATACTTATAAAAGCAGGAATCATGAAAAATATATATTTTTTCCATTAAAATGGTTGATGATAGAAGAAAAATATTTTTTTTATTCCTTCCTTAAAGAAAACCCTTGTAAAGTAATACATATCTGATTTCCATCAGTCTGTTCATATTTTCAGAGCACACTCACTGCTAAGGTTTGTGGTAAGCATTATAATGTGTAGTATGAATATGGAAGCTTAAAAGTTATCTTTATGGAAACAAATTTTAGTCCTTTAAAAACCAGGAAAAAGAAAACTCAATCAGAAATAAGCAATTAACATTCCATTTAGTTACAAGCAGTAAATTTTCTGTAATGAATACAGATCATTGCAAATATGGCAGGATGAAATTTTTGTTTGTACCTGGTCCTAAAAGAGACAAAAACTGATTTTTCCAGAAAAACAGGATATCATGCAACCATATTCACATCATCATTGCTGAGGACCTTGTCAACAAACCAAAAATGCAAAACAAGTGATGGTTCCTTTCTTCAATCAGAACAAAGCATATTTCAATCCCGGGGTAGAGTTAGCCGAACTTTATTAATGGTAAAATACCAGTTGAGGTAGGCTTCTGATGGGCACCCCCCAACAGCAACCCTTTCTTCATACTCTGCCACCCTTCATTCCATCCAATGTGCCTATTTTTTTCCTCCAACTACCTCGCTTATCCTCCATTCTACCCTCTATCACATTTTTCAACAATATATCACCACTCAACACATCCTGCATCCACTATTTGTGACTCCTTTGTATTTCCCCCAATAACCTTCTCTCCTCTCCTACCATTCCCAAAACTTATACGTTCATTTTCCTTTCCATCCATTTACATTTTCCATCCTTCTCCACACCCACATCTGAAAAGCCTCCAGCCTATGCTTTTCATCATGCCTCAACCACCAAGTTTCTGAGCCATAGAAAACTATACTCCATATCAACATCTTTACCAGTATCTTCTTTACATCCTTGTCTAAGGGCCTTTTCATCAATTCTCGCCTCCTCATAAAAACTTCCTTAACTAATGTCTTTCTTCTTTTAACCCTTTCGTGCTCATGGCATTTTCAGTTTTCATGCCCAGAAAGCTCATGGCTTATTTTTGAAAATCGTAAGGGTTTTTTTCAAATATTTCTTGAGAGCATATTTATGGATCGAGGAGATCAAAACCTTATATACACATTGGTAACACACCATAAAGTACATTAATAATAAATATATATGTTAAAAATTATTTTTATTTATTAAAAAAAAATGTCATAAGCCTTTGGATTTAACCAAAGCCAATATATCAGCACCTTGAGCGTTTTAAGCAAAACGTGTAAAGCCGATATATCGGCACCATGAGCGCGTAAGGGTTAATATCCCTACCACATTGCTGACCCTCACCCCAAATGCCACCTGAATAGCCAAAATGCTCCTCCTGCCCAAGTCTATGCCCTCCCACTCCACGGTACATATCTGGCTTCTTATGCCTCAAGAACCTCACCACCCCACCTTCCTTTCATTCATCCCCATTCCATTCCTATCACACTGGCTCACTAGTGAACTAAGCAATGAATGCAACCCCTTCGCTGATTGGATAACTTAAGTGAGATCGTCCGCAAACCTTACTGATTTGATAAATTCCCCACCTACTTTTACTCCT
>LYUA01000901.1:288470-311051 GCA_002093875.1 Calopteryx splendens | reverse complement strand
GGCAGACAATCCATGACGCTTGTAATAGGAGGACTGTCATATGGGACATGTCAATGCATTCTAGCAGATGTTCTGAACATGAGATTAATTGTGGCAGGTAGTAAGTTTGTGATTTGATATGAATATTATTACTCATATAATTGAACAAATGTCATTTTAGGTGAAGTTTTAGTTTGGAATATGCAGTGGGAAGAGGACTGTTTGCTGGGATCATCAGAAACTGTTGGTGGTGGACATGAAGATGCAGTCATCAAAACGGAATGGGTGAGCGATCCATTCAAGAGTTCTGATACTGGCCCTTCAAGATTGGCTTTGGCAACTGCTGGTATGGATGGACGGTTAATTCTCTGGAGGCTTGCAAGTCAAACTGGAGGACTCAGGCGTGGCCAAGGGTAACTAGTACTGACATGTCACATTTTCAGTGTTCAGATAAATCTTGTTTGAAGCGAATTTGCTCTTCTTCCCCAATGTTTCCAAAAGCATAACGGTTTGAAAAGAGGGAATGCCTTCATGCAGAAATAATGGCATCCTATTTATTTTTCATTGATCATTCAAACTGAAGGTTGATCTGTAGCTCTTGTTCTTGTATTTGTCTCATTTTATTGTAATGGACTGAGTTAGTTCTGCGTATTTGCTTGTTAGATGAGCCATGTTTCATTGGTACAATCGCCCTAAGGCAGAGATGGTTTATCATGGCATATATGGTCAGAATACAAATAGCAGTGTGTGACATTAGCCACTTAAGTATCATAACACACTCAGTGTGGATAAATGGAATATGAGACAAGTTTGAAAAGTGGAATAAATGTTTCAAGCTTAAGGAATATGCTTTCCCAGCTTATTTAACCTTTGCACAACATTATACTACCAGAGTTTCATTTATTAGAGATTTATTAACTTGTCTGTTCATAGTTTAAATCTGGCTCTAGATACTGGTCAGAAGTTTTCTGGGTTCCCTCTTAAGTATCAAACAACCTTGTACCTCAGTGTCATTATTTTAACCCCTCATTGTTTTCCTGGATACCTTAGTGGTGGTTTTACTATTGTTTATGAATTCCTGTAGAGTATATGTTGTTACCCAATCCTATCTACAAGAAGAAATAGAAATAATTGTAAATTGTAGGTACTTATATGTCATGATTCTCATTACCTGCAAGCAGTAAACTCAGCTTGTCTTTTTATTCCTTTGATCAATACTTAAAAGTCAAGAAAGCAAGTACCATTTTTGTATAAAAACTTCACATCCAGTAATTTATTTTTACATTAAATAATAATGCCTTAAACTATTTTTCGACATAATTTCCACCATCATTGAGGCACTTTAAGTATCTAGAGATCTTTTTGTTTTTTCTTTCTTCAAAGAACAGTGCCACCAATCATGACAAACACTGCTGCTTGGTGTTTTAAAATTTTTTGAGCACCCTTGATATTTTGGGAAAATCATCGCATAATAAGGAAATCGTGAAACAATTCTCTTGCATTTTCTCATCAATTTTCCTGACCAAATCTTCATTGACAACAGAAGAACACCCACCCCTTGGCTCATTCGTCCGGCCTTCATTGAACTGTACTACCAATTTTCTAACCATTCCATCACTCGTTTCACTGTCACCATAAATCTTAATATGTAATATAAATAATTTCTTTACTCATCCAATCTCTCTTTACAATTTGCAATTATATAGGTCATCAAGTGGATACACACATTACAGTACACAAGCATCACAAAACATACATTCACATAAACAGCTAAGGTAGCTAGAATGGCCATTTGGTGAGGAGCAGATAAACATTCTTAAAATTTAATCTTGTGTACATTGAACTCCCAAAATTCAGGCACCGAATAAAGGGTCTTACCTATATGCCAAATGTGCAGAACTCTATTGACTTTTTTAGGAGATACTGGCTGGCTGGCTGCTTGGCTTCAGGAGGCAATAGGTCAAACATTTTTATACCAATATTTTTATGATTGATGGACTTGCTGAGCCTACAATAGGCCACATCAATATGGTCTTTCTTTCTGGTATTGATATGGTATCTGGTACAAGTGAACTTGTGATCCAGTAATGATTTGTCAATGAATTTTAGTGGGTTTAAGCTTTATTGCATACAGAAATTGGGTAACAGACCATATTTCACTGTCAGTAGGATCTTCTATTGACTTAAACTTTGCAAAGAATCAAAACAGATATGACAAGTGCCTCAACAATGATGGTAATTATGTCAAAAAAATAGTTTAAGGAATTTTCTTTCATGTAAAAATAAATTCTAACAAAAATACGATGTATGAAGGTTTTAAACAAAAATGGTACTTTATTTCTGAATGTGCTCCATACTAATTTTAAGATACCTTTTTATTTAACCTCAAATAAGTTGTAAATACCAATGTATTGGTATATATTTTATAAATTTTTATTTAAATTGGCAGGAAAGATTTTATAGAATCAAATATGCACGTGCATAATAAATTGGTATTAATGTTGATATTTTTTTCCAGGTTTGGAATAACAGGAAGTCATCTTTCTCATTCAAAAAAAAGAAAACCTGTGACTCATTCTGTAGATGAACTCCTCCCAATTACAAGTTTCAGCTTCGTTTGTAATGACCCAACCAGCTTTGTCATTGCAGTTGAAGGTGGGGGGCTATTTAGGTGTTCTACACTATCTACAAAAGTTATTGCAGGTAATTTTTTTTATTGGAATAGCATTGCCCAGATAACAAAGTGATGTATATAAAGGATTAACTAAGAGGAGATATAGGAATAATAAAAGGGTGTGGTAGTCCAGTGGGTAGAGCATTGAGCTACTAACCAGGGGGCCCAGGTTCGATCCCGGGTGACACCTCTGGGCATCCTCAGCTTCAGCCAAGCTGTGTGCCATTTTTAGGGTACCAGGTCATCCTGGGAAATCACAAGCGGTACAGGGAAAGGAATTGGCCACCCTATCCTGATGTGTGAATTTGACACACTGTTGGGCTTCGTACTGGGTGAGCTCAACCCTCGCCTACCAAACTGACCTTCGGGTTGATTACTGTGATTTTGATAGGAATAATAATACATAGTCATTTATGCAATGGGCTATTGCCCTTTTTCCATGATATTAGAATAAAACATTTTACAGAAGTAATTTAATAATAATTGAAATATGTAGATTATATAGTAAAAATATGCATAAAAATATAGCATTATTAAACAAACATATTCATAAATATTATGGCAACATATTAATGAGTAACATTTGCGGGCTACAACTTTAATTTTAGTATACATTTTTATATTTATTCATATTATAATGCATTGCACAGCAATTAAATAAATCAATAAAAGAAAACTCATTCGACTTAGCAATGAAGATCCATAAAGTAATAACCGTAAATAATTGGAATATTGGAAATCATAATCAAATATTTGAGTGTGCCTGATGAATTGGGAAGGTTTTTCATGTTTATATAACTTTACAAGGCAAAAGGTTTCGGAGAAATTAATCTGGTTATTGCCTGGTATTGGAGAAAAATTAATTTAGTTATCTGAGATAGTACTACATGTGAAGAAAAATAATACATTTTGTTTAATGAATGGGTCAATATTTGACAATGCTGCATTGTAAATACATTATTCCTATGGCATAGGGCAATGGATATATGTTGTGTAATAACTGTACACCCATCCCATGGATTGAAACCTTGACATGGTGGGAGGGCTTGCATGTTCCAATAGCTCCTATAGTTGTGCCAGTGAGAGAAATTATAATATTTATCGCTCCTGGATGGGCCACAAATGTTGATAGCTAGATTGAAGCATAGGCATCAGACAAAGCTTGTCTACAAGGAGGCTAGGACTCATCCCAGTGGGGTGGCCAATTGTGTGAGGTGTCATATTAAAAAACAATATTGAAGAAGGCAAAGGGAAACCACCTCAATTATTTTTCCCATGAAATTGATATGCATGGTAGCAAACAGGCAATAAATCTTGGCAACTATGGGCCACGTCCACCTGGGGTGGGTGTCGTGCACTTCACTGTGCCTGGGTGTTGTGTGATCACTGGGAGAGGCTAGGCCTTCACAGTCATCATCACACCAAATTCTTGCAGAGCCTAGCTTACAACAGTGGAAAAGAAGACTCCGAAGATTGATAGATATGTACCTCTGAATCCACTTGTTTTATATTTTATAGTGTTATGTGAAGTTCATTCACTTAGTCATTGTATGTGACAAAACATAATTAAGTTGGAAAAAGTAAACTACATGCATGGGAAATTTTTCCTATTTACTTCAGTTGGGATTTTAATTATGAATTATGTATTTTATTATCAGGATGATCACCAATGTAGAAAGTTGTGGGCCATAGCCTTTTATTGCTTATACGTTTTGGTCTTAAAAAGTCTAAAGAAGTATGTTTTTGTATGCTACATGGATCTTGAGAAGGTGTCACAGTGGGATGGACAATGTGTTTGGAATATAGGAGTAGACTGGAGGGTTAGGTGACTAATTCCAAACCTTTATGTGAATCAGACTGCACAAGTAATGTGAGTGGAGAGAAAATTGGGATGGGCAATGATAAGTCTGGGGAGTAAGTCACGGTTGTACATTATCAACAATGGTTTTAACATATATGCTAAGGAAATGTTAAGGTTGGCATGGGAAGGTCTTGAACTAGAAATGAAAGTATGGTGAGGTGATTAATTCAGGTAGTAGTTGAACTGAAGATCAAGTATTAGTTAGTCATACAGCCAAGGTATTGCAGCTATTGCAGAGCACTTCATCAGAGCAATGCGAGAAGTATTGGATGAAGATTAACCACAAAAAGGCCAAAGTCATGAGATTCTCAAGAGATAGTAAACTAAGGCAAACATTTAAGTTGAGGGGAAGAGACTGGAGCAAGTGAAGCAATCCACATATTCAGGCTGTTTTGGAGGAAAATGGGCATAGCTGTAGTTATATTAGGAGGAGAATAGTATTAGTGAAGGAGCTTTTGCAAGAAGAAGGGATTTGATGACTGGTATACTAAGCAAGGGTGTTAAGAAAATATTAGTAAAAAAAATAATATGGATCATAGAATTGGACGGATCTGAAACCTGGTACTTGAAGCAAGAGTGTCAGCAAAAAATTAGATGTTCTTGAAATCTGGGTATGGAAGGCAATTGAGAAAGTAAGTTGAGCAGACAGGTCTACTAATGAGGAAGTTGCAGAGTGAAATCCGAAGAAGACAAAAAGTGAATGGATAAAACTAAGAGGTAGCTGGATGTTGACGGCTGTAGTAGGAGAGAGAGGATGGAATAAAATAGACTTTTTAGATGACATGAAGGCTGGTAGACAACATAAAGAACCGAAGAGGGAAATAATGTAAGGAAAACTAGAAGAATTTTGTGTGATACATAGCACATAATAGTTGTAATGGGCCATCCAAAACCTACCTTTGATTGAATAATGGTGCATACAACTTTCAGGGGTTTCTGTAATTCATTCCCAATGAAAATTTTTCTTCTCTTTTCAGGAAGTGATCCAGATATTGTTATGAATGATCCAGTCATAAGTGCATATGAAGGTCACAATAGTCACATTTGTGATGTTCAATGCTCACCAAATCAGGATTATGTATTTATTTCGTGCAGCTCAGATGGTGAAATACACTGTTATAATATGAATCAGGTAAGGAGTTCATTTAAAATTCATTGCATTTATTTTCATAACCTACTAAGGCTGAGTTAAGAGTTGAGTTAAACACCTAGTTTTTTTTCCATTAACAAAGTTGTTCCTTTCGTCAATACCAAAGTGGCTTACAATAGGAATAGGTAGATATTATTTTGGCAAGTATGGAAGTTTCTGACCAAATAATCAGAATTTGGTGTATCAATTTGTTTATTCTAACTCGCAGGCCTGTTATTTGATAGCTTACCTAGAGATGAGTTTTTATTCTACCTACATCATGGGCATTAGATTATTATTTATTTCTTTGGCATGTTGCCACTACAGATTTAAATTTCCTGGAATTTAGTCTTAGTAAAAATTATAAAAACAAACAATAAACAAAATGTGTGAACTGAAAATAATAATGTTAGCTAAATTTAAACAATTTAATAAAGGTAAACGTTTTCATTAAATGCTCTGTTACAACAGACAATTAATCTGTAAGTTTGCAAATTCATCAAAACAACTATGAAATATTTTTAAGGGTTATCATAAGTCTTATGCAGCAAAATTGAATCATAAATATTGGTATAAGACCTACAAAAGGTAAATTTGTATGTTATGTTCATTTAGAAAAGTGAAAGCATGAGGATTTGAGAATGTGTAGATTAGTTCTTGACAGTGGTGAAGTTGGACCAGAAGACTGTTTCAGAAAATAAAAATAAAAGCATTTCTCTTGTGAAAAACATGCTAACAAGTCTTTTAATTTGCTATGTGCCTGTGTTGCAGTGGTCATCTTCTTGAATCACTATGCTGCAACAAAATAAATGGTGGTTTGGTGATTGCTGAATTCATAAGTTAAGCTGCGTTAAATATTTTTTGCTGGCACAATCACTGGTTTCCTAAATTGTTGCATGCCTACTAAAATATCAAATTCTCATTCCATGATAGTAAACTTAGCGAATGAAGTTCCTGGATATTTAAAAGAAGCTTGTTTGTTTGTTAAGGACTGATAATGTGTGAATTTCAAAAATATAGTGAAATGGCATTCCATTATGTACAGCTATGTAGTAAAATTTGCTCCATAATTACTTTTCCTGAGTTCAAACTGCACTTGATATCCCAAATACCAATGCAGTGGCAACTGAAACTTTGTGTAACTTTCTATACTGCTCAGGTAGCTGCCTACACAGTCTGAGTGGCCTAGGGTTTATTCACATGTATACTGCGTGAATATTAAGATTTCGTGAGCATGAAAGTAGCATTTTATATAAAAGAGAATTTTTGTATGCATCCATGTCTAAAAATATTTAGCAAACTTGCAGAAGACCCAGGAAGTAAAAATTTGGTTAACTATTTACATAAAGATGATTGTGCTTTGTCCTCCGAAAAGCATAAAATTTTGGTTAAAGTTTCTTACTCCAATAGAAGCAAAATAAATTGAATCTTCATCATTTTAATGTTGATTCTTAGATACTTATTGATTCATCTTGCATTATTCATGTCAGTCGTGGTATGAGCAGACTCGAAACCAACTGAGCACAAACGCATCTCATATGTAATTTTTCCACAATCCTGTTACCAACATATGCGTGGAACCAAATGAATTTACCAGTATTTCTGATAGTGCTGTATCATTATTTGACAATCCTCTCTCACAATAGCAGCAGCAGTACTTGGGTTTAGTTCTGTAAGAGAAATGACTGCAGCTCATGGTCTACCATCCTTTGAAATTGTTTCCCCTCCTTAAACCATCTTCTATTTTTGCTAAGGAAAGTACAGACTCTCCATAACCTTCCTATAGCATTACATAGGCCTTGGCTGGCTATTTGTTCAAGGGAAGGTAAAATTTCAATGAAACATATTGCTTGTCGCATGTTACCTCCATCATTGCCATAGGCGAACTGGACATGTTTCAACTTGCAACGGCTGCCGCAGACCCAATACTGGAGTCCAATCAATGAAACTTGTACCACATTTGCATTACACGTTAAGCCAACAATCTAACAAAATTAAATTTGTGCACAATAACTTATGGGGAAAAATTTATGAACAACTCTCTATTTAACAACCCTCATATTACAGCTATGTGTCCTCTTTTTCTTCCAAAGATTTATAACAATTGCTCTAACCATTTAAACTGCCTAAATGCCCTTTTGTTGTGTGAAAATTGATTTAATCACTTTGAAAATATTTAATGCTATATCATTATTCCTCGAAATGTTTTTGTGGCAAATTATTTCTTTTACAGACCTCACCACTTCACATAATACAGTTCAATGGAGGAATAGTTAAAGGTCTTTCCTGGTCTCCATCTCAGTCTGATGTGTTTCTATGCTGGGGAGAAAATTGGAATTTACTTCTGTACGACCTGAGTAAACCTCCTTTCAGACCATATTTGCCTCTGGAGGGCAGTGATTCGCATGTCAAAGTCAAGTATGCAATATACAATCCACAGAGGTGAGTTTGCTCAGTGCTTGAACTTATTAAATATCAGTATATTGAATATAATTTTAATTGCAAATTCTCAAAACATTAAGAAAGAAGAACTAAACTTGTAAATATATATTCTGTAAATACTTGCTTGTTGGCCTGCAAATTTTACCCTTGCCATGAGTAGTTGTCTAAATTTGTGAGAAAATTGCCAGGCAATTTAAATGAAAAAAGCACGGTTAACAGCAAATGGCTATAAAACATCATTATTCATGGTAATAAAGTTAGACCATTATATGATAGTTTTCTCTAAATGTACCCTGAGGTAGCAGAAAAGAGAATTAAACATAATAATGAATTATTCCATTATTATGTATGTTTATAGCATTCAAAAAAACATGATCTTTATTAACAGCAATGGTACTTTTGGAAAAAATTTGTCACTATCACTCATAGCGACGTCGGAACTCAAAGGGTTTAAAGTGCAACAAAATTTAAATCATCAGAGATTTACTTTTTAGATGCCATCTTTTCTCCTTTATGCATACATTTTTTATGTCACATGTCTGAAGGAGGAAGATATGCCTCACTCAGTACAAACAACTGTACTCGAGTGAAACAAGTTTGAGGTGTACAAATATCACCTGGTTGTTTCTACCCACGTATATCAAATGAGTCAATTTAAGCTGATCTATTTGGAGGTCACTTACTTGAGGGTGAAGCCACACACTTTTTTGCCAAATTTCATGAATACCTCTATTTTACAATGCCTTCAGGGCATTGAAAATGCTTTGAAAGTCTTGAATCAATCCTCTCTCCCTGGGGGTAATGTTGTCATAAAAAAATCCACTTGACATGTGAACAGAGATTATTTACTTCGGATGATATTGGTAGCATTGGTGAAGATGTAGGATGGAAGCACTTTCATAAACTCACACCTAACATTTACAAGAGAGGGGAACAAAGGAGAGGGAAAGCAAGGCAAGGGAGAAATAAAAGTTTAGATGGAGAAGTGTAATGGAGCATGATGAAAATAAAGATGCCCTCTGTTCTCATGTTTAGAACAAGGAGAACTTTGAGATAGGTGTACGGTTACCACTGCTGCACAAGTCAATGACACACAGGCAGAAACTGAAGTGGCAAATATGATATATTGCCTATTAATGGGTTAACCATGAATTTCATTGTTTATCATTTGTTCATGTGCTGTTTTCAAAGTTTCATAAATTCATCTTCACCTGTTGTTTTCTTTGCTTAAAAAATTAAGTTATTCTTGAAATAATAGATAACTTAAATTGAAACATTTAGTTGGAATAACAATGACTTTTTGAAGCTTACCTACTGAATATTTCCATTTGAATATCAAAATTGAAAATATTTTAGTTTCCACACCATCATGTCTTGTTGCGAGAAGACACTTCTGTTCCAGTTCAAACTTGCTTTTCTCAAACACACCTTTAAATTTTTTTATGATTTATTACAATTTTTGGCAAGGCTAAATTTGTTATTACTAACTCATTGTAAATGTTAGTTTTTGATCCATGACCAGTGTAATGATTTATATATTTTAAAAACCCAACGGCAAATGTGAACCTTTTGAGTGTTAAGCATTTCTTACAGTAGCCTGCCTGGCACAGCAGTGTGGGACTTTAAAATTCCCCAGCATGCATGAATTTTTAAAGCATTTGAACACTGTATTCTAAAATAAATTATTTATCACAAACTAAAAGTGATAAAAACATTCAAACAAAAAATGTCATTTCACCTCTTTGCACTAACGCATATATGCATTCAGAGCACTGAAAAGGTTAACAAGCTTTACTTGCCAGCTGTTCTCTTCACTGAAAAGATGGAAGTTCCCAGAATTTGTTTAATGCAGGAAAGAAAAAGTGGTCCCCTCTCCATAAGGACACATTTTAAGGTAGGGAGAGCATGGAGTAGGGTGTTATTGGACTGCTAATGACCTCACCCATTGTGAGAGATTTATTTTCCTGATGAGCCAAAAATGTTTTAATGATATGAGGTTTCATGCAAAACGAATAAATATAAGGTTGGTTCTTAGGTATCCATGGTGTTTGTCGGTAGAATTTCTCTCCGGTTTTCAGGTCTTCACCACGTAGGTTGACAACAGTTTCTACCCAAACCTTCGACCTGTAGATGCCGATTGGAACATCAGCAAAGCTGTTGTAAACCTTTGAGGTGAAGACTCGAAAACTGGAGAGAAATTCTACGAATAAATATACTTTGAAAGCTATATGAGCTAGAAATAATGGTTTTGTGCATTTTGTGGTAACCAATATTTGTGATATCTGTTCTCATGTTAAGTGGCTTCCATCGTGTTTGTATCATAAACGAACAAGTAATCATATATATATACATATGTGAACATGTTTTACTTCAGCAAACATCCAACATCAACAACTTTGTCTTTCTTGGAGATCCATTTAAGAATGGATTAACAGTGATTTATAATATAATATGGGGTGCGGTGGCTAGAGTGCTGGGCTACTGACTAGAGGGCCCAGGTTTGATTTCAAGTGATGCCCCTTGGCAAATCACAGGGGGTACATTGAAAAGAACTGGCCACCCTACCCTGATGTGTGAATTTCACTGCCACTGTGCTTAGTTCTGGATGAGCTCTACCCTCATCTACTAAACCAACCTTCGGGTTGATTACTGTGATTTAAAAAAATATAATATGCTATACATGTATCATTTGCTTATATGCTAATTCTCTGTTATTCATTACATAAAGCTGCAATGTTGCATCAAAAAAATGTCCTATAATATTTTGGCTTGCTCTCTTATTCAGTCCTCAAACAGTTGCTGTTGCTGATGATGCCGATCATGTCACCGTTTGGAGCTTACCAGAAAACATTGATAATTTATCATGTGAAGATGGCTGAATTATGCACTTCCACGACCTGGTATATCAGAAGACCTAACCCTTGGATGTACTTGAAGTGCGAGACAACCAAGATGCATGTGGTTTCCTTAGTGAATTTTTGGGTACAAATGAGTAACTGATGTAAGTGCATTCATTTTCATAATTTTTTGGCAACATTATAAAAATACATTTTGCTATGCATCAAATTTCCAAAGGGAGGAAGAATATAGGTACTATTTTAATCTTTAAATTCAAAAACCAAAATACCAGTGTGTTCCCTGTGGGTGTACAGTGGGGAACCTTCCTTTCCAGTGGGAAATAACCTTACTCTTTTTTGATTTATATTAAATATAAGGTACTGTATATACACTATCAATTATAAATACCATACACTTCATTAACATTGAATTCATTGCTTGTCCTTCTCATGCATAGGTATTTTTAATTGAATTTTACTTGTAATAAAATGTATATGGAATTAATATATGTATGTAAATTATTACATTCTGTTCCACTGGAAAACTTCGGGAGCCATTTTCCAAAGCTATAGGTTAATTGACGAGTTCTCAAAATAATAATATCCAGATAAATGTAGACAAGTATGTGTTTTTATGTGTAGTATTATAATTTATCACTAGTGTGAATTGCTTGGCTGTGTATGAGGAAACTATAATGACTCGAGTGTTTACTTATAGCTTTGAGAAATGGCTCAGTAAATTCCCTGTAGTTTTCATAGAATATTTGCAGACCTGGGAATTAATTATTTTAATGCATAAAAAATTCAAATTAATGAGCACATATTTACAACATTGTTTCTGGTGTCTAATGTTTTGGGGAAAAGCTGGAGATGGGGAGCACAAATAGTCAAACTAATGCAATGTTAGCGATATTAAAAGAAAGAGTTGCCCAAAAGTATTTGTTTATCGTGATTTCATCAAATGCAATTTTCTTGGTCTCCAAATTTCTATACCAGGGAAAATAAGAAATTCTGTTAATATTTATTCAAAATATCATACTCAGAATAGGGTGACAAAAACCAAGAAGAGAAGTGGTTATAAATACCTGGAGTATATTTCTTCAAAAGGTTGCGTGTTTTGAGATGTGTGAACTTTGCCTGTGATGAATAAAATTCATTCACCGCAGAGATACTTCATAATGACATAACAATAATAGTTAAAATAATTTCTACATAAAAATTTGTTGGTTTTATTCTGAAGTTGAGATGAACTCCTTGGTTATATTTTTCTCCCAGCTGAGAACATTACATTTACCAATTTTGGATTCCTACTTGGGAAATGCTAGTGAGGCACAAACAGGACTTTCCTCCTACTCCTATTTTTACTTGTGAAGTACTTTATGCATCCCTGTATCATACACACCCCCTACTCCCCTGAATTCACCTTAGCCTAGCTTGCTAAAAAAGGAGTGTCAGACATGTCTGAATATGCCCAATTAGTTTCCTCTCTTCATTTATTCCAGTCTGTCCATTTGGTTTTCATCATTATTCTCTAAGCAGTACTTAAAAGGTATAACCTATGTCATACTCTTGAAAAAGTCTGTTGTTATTACGAATTAATTTTATTCGTCTGGACTTAAAGAAATTTCAATTATCATTTCTAAGAAAAGTGTTACTCTCTTAACCAATGGGGCCTCAACCAAACCAATATAAGGACTTTAAAATGCAAATAAAATAAACTAGTGATTTATGATCAATACAATGGCATCAAGTCCCTGTTGCATCATAAAATGGTTAACCAAATCCTACCAGTGTTAAACTTCTTCTTCATAGTAAAAGATAGTCATTGTTACGGGATAGCAATTAATTTAATGTAATTCTTTTCATGACAGGGGCGTATCTTAGCCATTAACATGGGTGTTTATGGATGCAGAGAGGGCTCGATGACTTAAAAGTAGGCATTTAAAACTAAAGTTATAAATGTTCACTATTAAATAGCGACCATAAGTAAATCCACTGATATTTAACCAAATGAAACACTATAACACGGAAAATCAAGCAAATGAACTGATAGGCTGGTAGCATAACATGCAGATTAAAGAGAAACTGAAATTTCAAGAGGTGAGACATCACAAGAGATGATACTTTCCCTTTTCCCACCCTTCAAATAACTTAAGACTAGCCCTCAATATTCAAAACATGTGAAAGAATAACCTTACCACCAAGAAAAGGAAGATGGGTTTCAAAATCCCCAATACTTTAATTATTACATTAAATCGACCCTATGATCGTGGTTCTCCGAAAGCAGACCGGAACGGGGCAAGATAAAATTATAGAAGAATATAGAAAATTACAATATCTGTAATGGAAAGCCCGTTCCCGCCCTAAAAACTCGGCGCAGCCCATATAATTATGGAAAAATTATTTTGTTTACTGTTAACCGAAATGTTTACTTATATATTTAAGGAATACCTTTTAATTTCCGAGGCATTGTTAGTTTACCGTTTACAAAAGATCATATTGAAGTCGCTGGCCCAAGACTTTAGTTCTGAAACATGCCCGGCTTACATTAACGTTTCACAATGTAATAGGGACAAATAAATTCGTTAAACCGTTCCACTTCAGTGAGAATTACTATAAAAAAATAATTCTGTTGTCAAATATCATTTTTCACCATTTATTAGGTCACTGAAAGATATTGGCCAATGATTTCGATCTTCCTCGCGGCATTCTGCCAAGGAAGTCGGTGAAAGTCAGCTGCTCCTCCGGTCACGTCCACAGTTGTCCCTTAGCAACAGCTTTCACCATAGGCGTCTTCTCACTTAAACTGAAAATACGTATAGACGCTAAAAGTTCATTTTCCTACCATTTTGTGCGCAGTTAGGTAACATACAAGACTAACTATATAACAAGTTATTTAAATCTGCCACAACCATTTCGGACAGCTGATTTTGTGTTTACATTCAACAAATAACGGTTTCCTCTAGTAGTCGGAACAAGTAGGATTTGCATGGTAACACAGCGGCGCACAACGGCTGCGCAAGGTTTCGGGCTGCCCTAACCGTGGGCAAATTCTTATTCGCCTCAATACAGGTTCAAACTTAGCACGTCTTTGATAACATAAGATAATCACCTAGTAAATGACCCTTGATAGTACCCTGCGGAATCTGCTAATGTCCGAGTAGAGAAGTAGACTTGCCGATCAATATGTATAAAACGGGCACTCCCAAATGTAACCGTAACGACTCTCGGATGAAACGTAACTATAAACAATATAATTCGAAATTGTAAACGTCATATAGAGGGAGTATATATTGTCAATTGCAACTTTATTCCAGTGTCTCATTATATTGAGTCCTCTGGCTAACTTATTTTTCAGGCACTTATGGTTTGGGATGGCTCCTTATAGGGCATTGCTCTTTATTTGCCGAATAACGGCAAACCTAGTGACCCGATTTCAGACCACTGACATAAAGAGAACCAACCCGATGAAGCTGTGAACTAAAATGAGACTACAATAATCCCAGTAACGACAGGACCTAAATAAGCCTTGATATTAAAACCCTGGGAACATAATGTACCACCCTAACGAAAAGCTAAGTTTCGGTACTTCCAGTCAATTTTATGAAGGTATGGGATCCAGTGTTGATGACGCCTAATGCATTTCTTCACCACATGAGTTGCCTTCATCTGAACTTCCAAGTAGTATTGAGATAGCCTTAACGATAGAAAACTGATAGGAAAGTAGGATCTTAACTAAATTGGAGCCCATAATTCGCTTCCTGAATAGGTTTTAATTCAAGAAATTATTCTAATTAACAAGGTGAAAATGTTTCGTGCCTCAATTCAAAAGTTGTTCCCTTAATACTGTAATCTGAAACTTCTGCTGCGATAAAAAGTCACATGAAATTTTGGAAACTGATTCGAGTTATGAAGGTAGGCCAATGGAAACATACTACTGGCCCATTTCCATTCAGTACAGGGGAATTAACACTTTTGATATGCTACACATTCAAAATATCTGAACAATTCTGTAAAAAATTAAAAAAAAAGGCTAGAAAAGAATGAGCAAACACTTGTTCGACTTTAAAGATCTTAAAAGGCTCAAAAGGAAATGATCTTGAACCAAGCTAAACGAGAAATAAAATATTATTACCTGTATGCAGAACTGTTGAAAATGGGATGATCATAGAAGAGAAAATAACGTGTCCCCACAATGGCAGCAAACTAGTGGAAATAAGCTTGATTGAGCAGTTTTTGCAACATGTAACGCCCTGAAAAGGACGCCCCATATTTCTGCAACAAAAGGCAGAGGTAATGGATAAATTTTAGCATGAGGATAGGCATCGGGAGGATGAGATCATGCCACCACAATTATGGTGACTAATGGATGCAACCATGCTTGGTTCTTATCAGAACCTTTGGAGGGCCCTGACAAGAACCTAAGGATAAGGGGAGAGGTATAGGGTAGAAAAAAAAGGTAAGGGGCTTCAGCAAAACATGGTCAGCTTTAGGATGTTAAATAAGGATAGGCAATTCAGGTCACCATGGTAACTGAAAAATTCAGCTGTTTGATTATGCATTTGTTTCTTACCGAAACTTTTGGAGGGCCCTGAAAAGGGCCCAAGGGTAAGGATTAAAGGTTAAGGACTTTGGCAACATAGGAACAGGATAATTCAGGATGAGGTGCATTTGATGATGGTGGCTGACAAATGCAGCTTTGTTTGATTAAGCATTTGTTTCTCATCAGAACTTTATGAGGGCCCTGAAAAGGGCCCAAGGAGAAAGGGAGGGATAGAGGATAGGCAAAAGGGTAAAGGGCTTTCACAAAATAAGGTACATAAGGTATGGAAAGGGTGGCAGATTTAAAAAGGGAACTTTAAAAAGGTAGGACAATTTAGGTTGAGGAAGTTACAAGGTTCACATTATAGTGGAGGCTTAAAAAGACATCCACATTTGAGTTAGTGATTGTTTCTCGGTGGAACACAAGGGCAACCCTGAAGAGGGCCCAAAGGGAGGAACAGGTAAATACAAATTACAGGCTTTGGATAAGGAAAAAAGGAACAAATATCTGGTAAGATGTTAAAATGATGAAGATTTGGCAATTTAGGAGGGGATGGAAGCAATCAGGGACACATGGAGGCAGTTGGCAACAACAGCTGCAAGTAATAAACTAGATATTTCCGAACAAAATGTATAGGCCTTAAAAAGGGCCATAGGGTAAGGGTATAAAAATAGGAACTACAAGGATCTTGGACACAAAGGTGTAAGGATAAGGATGAGGAATGGGAATGAGGAGTACAAATTTAACCTTTATGCAAGAAAACAGAAATTCGGAAAGTATGACATCTGAATAATAGTGAAAGAACATGACACAATGATATTAAATGAACATGAGATGATAATGATTCATGATGATGAAAATTTTTTGTTTACATGCCTAAGCATAAACTCTTTTCTTATTATTACCACCTTCAACTACTGTCCTGATGTAATTTGTACAATGGAAGACTTCTTTCCCTGTCTACCAACAGATTAGTCCTTCCAATATCATAAGTGTGCTAAGTACAAAATAGCACTGAATTTAAATCGATTGGAGGTAATGGGTTGGCATCCTCCAAACGATTACAAAAGACACCAAGAGGCCCCATTAAAACATTTGTACTGTGCTGCTTCTGAATGCAGGTTTGGAATTAACCTCTAACAGAAAGTTAGTGTTTCACTTGATTCTGGAAACAGAGTTGTTCTGCAAACTGTCACTTCAAGTCATTTTAGTGTTGGACATTGTTACACAGACACACCTGTGGAATGTTGTAGCAGAAGAGATGATTTACAGATGCTCTGCGGACGATCACAATACAGGCCAAATGTGGCAAGTCAGTCCACCTCCACTATCAGTCCATTATCCCTCATTTTCTTCGGACATTTTTTGAACAGTTCATCAGTCCTTTGTCCAACAAGTACATGCATCTCCACCTTAAAATCATACAATTTCCAAAGCAGCGGACAATCCAATCTATTTCACCTCAACCTTTTCATGTTTTGGGATAGATAGTAAATGCACAGCTTGGACCTGCCTCTCTTAGTCTCTAATATTTTGAATCGATATTTTCTAACTCTAGACAGACACATCATAAAAAGTAAAATAAAAATTTTGAGCAGCCAAAATAACATCAAGAGAGGCAGTAACCAAGTGCTTGTACCTTGTTTTGTCATGGAAGGAACTGTTGAAACCTGAGGTACACCATATGCTATAATAATCAACAATGGAGGCAGAAGGACGACAATCTTGGCCTCAATCCAGACTTGACACTCCATCAAGTTTACAGACAACCGAATAATATCATCACAGTCGATTTAAAAAATAGGTCTCTACATATATATATATATACACTTTAAACAGTAAAAAAGTATGACCTCTGACTAGATTTTGTAAAAAAACTTGCCAGTTTTCGGAGGTCAACCAGATGTATATGAAACACTAACTCACAAATGAGGCAAGATAATGTACGATCATACATACTTCATGGATACTAAATCACAAGAAGAAACCTCACACAAAGAACATTACTTTTGACTTAGTGAATTTTAGTATCCAAGAAGAAACGAATTTGTTTTGGTAAAAATTTAACATTTACCACCGTCGAGATGGCATTTTAACTATTACTAATTCCTACATAAACCGCACAATCGTTAATCCTAATATTCATATTGCCGAAACGAAACACCAAAATTTTAATCAATTTTGAATTTCAAAAAGAATAAACTTTAGACACTTAAAACTAATAAATTTATCAAACTTGCCTTAGTGCTAAGTGTAATCTTTGTAAACTTACTGCTGCAAAGAAGCTATACAAAGATTACAAGAGATATTAATTGTCGTGAGCAAAACAATGATTTGAAAAACTTTCCTGGAAAGTACAATTAAGCTTTCCAAAATGTGCCAAATACGTTACTTTTCATACGCGCAATGATATCAGACCATCGATTGCAGCTATACTTTTTTTGAAATGCCAAATGTTCTTGAACATTGTCCCACTCACACGTTGTGCAGCAAATGAAACATTCTTCGCATAAAAGGAAACTACAAAAAGTTCAGTTCGTCCCCCGTTAAACACGATTCTAAAATACATTTTTACACTTAATACTTGTGTGATATCTTAAAAGAAACATCTTTACACGCAGGTCAGGCATGGACTTTCAATAAGAATTTCAGTCGGTTAGACATGTCTACACATTTTTCTGACCTCCCAGGAGGCATGTGAGCACAAGTTGTCCAGTGAGAGGGTGGCTTCGGCAGGGCTGCTGGTGAGGGTGGATCACTAAACTTTGCACCAGCATAGAATCCTCCAAGTGTAGGTGAAACTCTTGGGCTCCCCTCCTTGGACGGACTCTCTCTCTGCTGTAATTTAGGGGAGCCTTGCCTTAGAGATGATGACAAGCCAAGGAAAGTTCCATCCAATAACGGCTGCATGTTCTTCCTCTCAGTGACACATTGGAGTTCAGCATTACGTTGTTTGCCCTTTGGGGGTGAAGCAAAACTAGGGAAATAAGTTTTGCTTTTGCTGATTCGAACCTGTCCTTTAGGGCTTCTGTTTTGATGTCCATGACATTGGGAGATGATTAAAACTGGTCCGCCAACCATTTTGGTATAGGTCATCTGAGCTTCAACTTCAAAATAAACCCCGTTGCAGCAGCTAGATTCACCACAAGTTAGTCAAGCACAAAATGCGCCTTAAAATATGCGAGTGAAGATACCAACGTACGCAACAGCTGCTATTATTGTGATGACCAGATGATGATGATTCCAGTTGTTTTCTCCAACATTCACCTATTAATTTCTTCACGAGCCGTAAACGTAGCACCACAAATATTCCCGAACTCCACAATCGGGATTTCTCAGCATTCGCAACTGTTTACAGCACCTAAGAAAATATGGCTGCTGATAATAAACAAAATGGCGTCAGCGTCCCAATTGCCAAAACATAAGGACTTCAACGGATGGAGCTAAAAGTCCAGTTAGATGCTCTCCATCATATCAATATGTAGATTAGGCACAACGAAACTTTAAAATATTGATAAACAACACGACGCATCAATATTTACAATATATCCGATTAATCCAGACAACACAAGTGCCTCAGAACCTCTCCCTTCTGCTACATTACAATCACAACAACTACGCACAAAGAAAGCTTGCGAGAAATCAGATAACATCAGTGCAGCCGACCAATGAGTACACTGTGTATGCATCACGTGACTTTCTAGACCAATTGCGTGTAGGTATACTTCGGATAATTTCGTGTATGTCCGTTGACTTTCCTGATCATTCTCAACTTAAGTTTGTTATTTCTTAATTTTATTTTAAAATAATTTATAGTGTTAAATATTTCTGCTTATTTATCAAAATTTCTTTTTTAATGTATTCTATAGTCTCATAGAATGTTCATGGCTTATTAAATGCCTAGTGATGGTTGACAAGATGGTGCATGTTCGTCCGCTACTATATCTCCAACTTTGTGGGGATCGCTGAGAAATTTTTTTTGGTAGATTTAAGTAAGTAATGGGCTTTGTGATAGAAGGGAAGGAGAATCAAATAGACGAAATCTCACGAGCAAGGACTATTCGACGTCAGTACTACTGGGTGTGGAAAGTGAATAAGGTGTCGCAAGCATCTAATGTCAGAGCGAATACGTATCGTATATCGTTGCTTGGTAGCTAGTTAGTGTTACTTTCTTTGGCATTGAAAGATGCCTGCAAATGTTGATGTTTCTTGACTACTGCACCCGATTGGAAGATAAGTGGCAGCAAGACTGAAACATATCGCATTTGCTTGGTTCATAAGGTTGGTATATCATTAATCGTGTAAGTAAATTAGCGCACAATAATTAAATTCCAAACCTAGCCTCAAAAACCAATACGTTCATTCCCAATACGCTTGCTTAGCTTTCATTTGGATTCCTGAGGGGTGAAGCAAGCTATACTGTAGTTCTTGATCGAAATATGCTCGGAACAAAAGTGTACATATTGTGCAATTCTGGTGAAGCGTTTAATTCTTTTGTCATTTGGACCCAACTGTTAGCAACAATGTCTTTCATTTAGCGAAATTGTTCCCATTCTTATTTGGGTTACTTTTGGAGGAAATATTTTCCAGTTATTCCGTGTCTAAACGCTTCTTCAGCCAGTACAATGGACGTGTTGTTCTTTGCATTGGTGCTTGTAATTTTGGGATGAACAGGGTTGGGTGGGCCAATTTCGTTAATTAGTGCACTCAGGATACATAAGAACCTGAAAATTACTCCATGATGAAGGTTATCAATTGTTGAGAAATTACGCAGATCAATGTCCTTTGTTAGAATATGGAGTGGATATATCTTATTGCAAACCTCGCATTGTGATGGTCTGCTTTGAAGACGTATTTGTTCTGATCACAGAAAATTAACAACAAGGATCTACCAGGATGACTTCATCTTATACCTGGCACTTAATAACCAATCCTATAAGCTGTAGGCCCATTTTCCATTTGCAATGGATAATGCCCATAGTACGTACAGAGGAGTTGGTGAATAATGAAAACATTAACACCTGCAGGTAAGTACGTGTCCACAAATTTGTTCAGATATATTGTTCATGGTTTTGGGCTATTTATAGGATCATTCATCATGGCTAATTGGATACTTGCAAAAGTATAATATTCATGCTCCTTTTATTTAAAAAACAACTACTACTCTTGTTGAATGAGGCATATGTGGTAGTAAACTTTAAAAAACCTCATTAGGCTCGTCATGAGAATTTTCTTTTCCTTCTGTTAGACATCGAAGATTATTCATTGTTTGAAGACTCATAGAATATTCTCTTATCATTACATGTTTTTTCTGATCCTCCACGAGTAACAGATGTATAAAATAATTACTCCACCGGTTGATAGTGACCCATGATAGTTGTGATATATTGTGCAGCCATGTGTTGGAGATATTTCCCTATTTAAAACTTTCCTGCATGTAGTATTTCCAAATTGTTATGCTTATCATTGTCTTCATTTTTTAGTGATTGTACTGTAAGTGGCACGACTAATAACCTCAGTATGTACAGTTTTGGAGGTAGAAAAATAAATATTGATTTTATTGCTTAAAAGAGTAGAATTTAGAAATTGCATGATTAATTCACGATTGAAGTCAGATGAAAAAATACATCATTAATTAGTTGGTGTTTTTTAAATTTTGCATGTCAGTGCCTTTAGAGGCAAAATATTTGATTTTTGGCCTGGAAGTAAACTCCTAACAACATGCATCGTCTAAAAACATGGAAAACTGTTAAATTAGCATTATTTCCTTTGGCCACACTATGGAGGTTCCATTTAATAGTAGGTGTTATACCTATATGCATTTTCTCCTTTAAGCCACTATAAATAGAGTGAATCAGTTTTCATGGATAAGAGTGAAATCACTTTAATTGGGGTCCCACAAATTTTCTATGGAGTGAGTATTATTTAACCAGCTAACAATTCTGGGATCCAAATCCGATCCTCATTTGGCCCCCAATGCACAAGCAAATACCAGTGAGGTGTAACATCACAAGTGTATACTGTTGCAAGTTCTGTTATCCTATTTGGCTAGTGGGATCGTGTTATAAGAGGAACTCAGGTTTCTCAAATTTTCAAGCCACTCTAATCTTCTATATTACTTTTACCTTTATGAATTTCAGGTGTTCAAGAGTCCTAAAGATAAATGTTTGTATCATTAAACGATTAATACTTAAATGGTGAGAAGGTTTAGCAGAATCCTTTTTTTAACCATGATTCTTCTTGTATTGAGCATGAGAGATGGTTTTTCAGTGACAGTTGCTCTTGACAATGCAATGCATCTTTTTACTTCTGTGGAAGCTGGTTTTTAGTAAATGTTATATCTTTCAATGAATGAATAGAATGAGTTAAAATTTTAGTTGGAAAGTTAGGAAATACTGCAGTCCAATAGACTTCACACCTAACAGCACATCCGAAGGTTTCAGAGCTGCATTGTTCGATCATCGTGTGTTCACCTTATGTGCAGCTAGTTGCAACAGTTAATAAAATTAGCACTATCAAATTCCTACGGGCTGAATTAGATATTTTGATTATATTGGCAGTACTTCGTCCCCTGGAGTCAACTTTTTGTCCGCCTGGCATTGGACAAAATCATTTGCAATAGTAATTTATGATTTCTTTATCAGTGACTAATAATAAATAAAATTAAATGATTTGTGTAAAAAGTATTTGATTGTGTGACAGTAATTAGCAAGTAATGATCCTTAATTCTAAAAATTATTAGATGAACTTGCATTCTTCTGAGAGACATATGTTATGGCTTTTATTGCATATTATTGCATTAAATGGGAGTGATATGGGCAGTGAGCTTTATATTTATTTTTTAAAATTATGGGCCATCCTCCCATAGCCACGTTCTGTTGTAATTCAATAAGGTGCGGTAGTCATGTGAGTAGATCTGGGCTACTGACCATAGAGCCCCATTTTGATTTCGGGTGATGCCTCTTGGCACTCTCAGTCACCCAAGCTGTGTACCATTTTTTGGGTACCATATCATCCTGGGAAATCACAGGCGGTACAGGGAAAGGAACTGTCCGTCCTACCCTAATGTGTGAATTTCACATGCCGTTGGGCTTGGTACTGGGTGAGCTCTACCCT
>LYUA01000901.1:182868-192950 GCA_002093875.1 Calopteryx splendens | reverse complement strand
ATCATACCTATCTAAATTTCAAGTGATAGGTATCTATGTATTAAAAAAAGAAAGAATGGTGTAAGTAATACGGGATGCACTTTGTGCTGGTCAGCCTCCCTTTTTAATAATCTTTTAATAACTACATTCTGTTAAGAGGTGGTCCTTCAGAAGGGAATCCCTTATCTTAGGCCCTTTAAAATCAGAAATTTTGAGAAGCACTTACATCCATTGCCCATTGAATTTGTGCAGAGGAAAATATTGGATAATTTACAGGTGATTTCTCTTCAGAAATATCTCCTGTTACTTAAAAGTAAGGTTGGGTTGATTCTGAGTCTCGATTCCATCGATTGTTAGAGGAATCAAGAACCAAACAGTTGAAATCTTGAAATTTGATTGTGAAAGAATTGAAATAAATAAAATGGAAAAAAGTTTTGTGGCTGTTCAAAACAAAGAAAAATTGTTGCCTTTCCCAAAAAAAATAAGGAAAAATTCTCGGTCCTTGTCATCTTCAATCCTATGTAGCTGCATCCTGTTTCAACCATGACTTTGAATTTCACAGATTTCATGGGATGGTTGCACATGCATTTTGGTTAGAGCAAACCAATGAACTTCTAACTTATGGTTGATGTACTACATGAACCAAAAAGTAGGATGATGAGTTGTGACATAAAGTACCAAGTTCTGGTGCAAGGGGCACTGTTCCTGCATTTTTTTTCAAAGCACTATGTACATTATACCCAATCAAGATTAATTAAATCTAATGCTGTGGTTTATTTAGTTTTACCTATAAATTTACTATCTAAAGTTTTTTACCAAAAATATGAATGTGCACCCTCAACAGTACTCTTCTTAAACAACCATTGGATCAGTGTAGTAGAAATACAATGCTTTTCCACTCTTTTTTAATAAGGGATAGGGTATGCTGGAGAAGTTTCTGGTAACATACTTATAAAAAAAACAGTATAATGTCCTTACACAGTGGCTTGGGCTACTCAATGAAGGCCACAGTTTGTATACTTTCATTTTTAAGGAGTATTAAGAGTCAGTGGGAAATATGACTTATTTAAAAAATGTACTTATTCATAATGTTGCATTTGTCTAATGTATTTAGGGTAATCATTTGACTGGGGCCAACAATTTAACTTTAGGCATGTACGACTTCCATTAACTGTGTACCAATTTTATTGTTAAACAGGAGCTAACAAAAGAACTCCAGCAGTGTCATCGTCGTCTAGAGATGGCGAATGCTTCAGCCCTAGGTGGAAGGGGGGGAGCTGAGGGAGGTAGTGTATGTGGAAACAACAACTTTCCACAGCCTTCATCTCCTACTGACAGCTCAGCCCTCATGCCATCTTCTCGAACAAGCTCTCAATCATCTCTTGAAGCTCGCAGTCACCAGGAGTCCATACCTCTGCCTCATGACAGAGAACAGGAAAAAGTGGTGAGTCAACCCACTCCATCCAACTGGATACATTTCTCTTGATTTCTTAGGATCAGATTGATAAGAATGGTGGATAAGTAATCTCTGAGTGGGTGATTACCTCATTGTGATTAGTGCAATTTTGTATTTTATACAGGAAGAATATCTATTTCTTCATCCATGCTCCACACTTCTAGCTCCTATGTGGGGATGTGGCAGGGGTGTTAGGGCACCAGCCTTTTATAACATAATTATGGAGTATTAAGAAATGTTTTTAACTTTAATGGCAAAATTGGTGGAATGTTTTTCCTTCTTTTCACTCAGTAAATTGTTTGGGGGAGATTATTTAAATCTGGTAGTGTAAAAATCAGTTATTTCTCAAATCCAAGTTGTCTTAATCTGCCATTATGGTATATGCTCCTAAAGGTATTGATGTCTTCCCCTGCATCCCTGCATAATTAAAGTCATCATTTTCAGTATTATTTTTTATATTTGTGCCACAATTCCATTGTGTTGTTGCAAAATAACTCAAAAAATTGTTTCAAAGTGCTCTAAAAACAAATCTTGAGAAATCCATTTGACCCTGGCATTTAGATTTACAGTAATAGGTTTACTGCTGGAGGAGAGAAAGGAATACTAGTACAGAGAAAAAGGGTGGTGTTTCAGGGTTGACTCTTTTAGTTTGAGCCCATTGTTGAATAATTTCATGGTGATAAGTCGGTTGTCATTATGCAAGAACATACCAAACATTAAAATGTGAAACTTTTGTGATGGTAAGTATGGTACATGCAGCATATACCAATAGCATACCAGCTCTTTCGAGTCGTGCCAGACATAGTGTTTGTCTATTTCATTGCGTCTAAAGCATCTGGTCCTCTCTAGAAAATTTTGTTACACTCTAGTTGTACTCCCCAACTCTTGGTTTCAAATTATGGAATGGATTCTCAATTTTCCTGGGACCACTGCTGACAAATCTCTTTTCTTATTCTTCCATCATCAACCTTTATTTGGTGAAATCAGTCTCAGTCAGCCAGGACCATAAGGCATAGGTTTTTCTGGCGTATAGAATACAGAATTTAAGCATTTCATAGTGAAAATAAATATACCTATATTATTTTTCAGCTTATTTTGTACTATCATTTCTTTTTTTTTTTGGGAAAAGGAATTTTAGTTTTTCGCAGAATAAAAAAAATGTAATTTGTTTAGGTCATTTTGTTGTGTATTGTGTATTTTCGGGACATAAATGCATTTTTTATGGGTGATCATTTATTATGTCATTAAAATCCTATCTTTATAATAACCAAACTCTCAGCCTCTAAGCAGCCACCTTCAATTGAAATGCATATTATCCTTTTCCTTCACGAATGGTTTCAAGTCAGGATCATTTAGTTAAGTCAGCCAACCATGAAGAGCAAGGCTCTCTCTCTTGGACAAAGCAATATCACTTTTTGTTTCTTCACATTTTTTAAGTTATCAGTTATGAAATTGGTAGCTTTCAAATAAATTTCCTCACATTAATGAGGAGTGTGCTGAAATTTCAGGCACAAAAAAGTGTGCTAGCTAGCATGTTATCTTTCCCATTATGATGCCAAATTTCAATAATTATATTTTGAAAATATTTTTTTCCAACCTTTTCTGCTAACAGTGGCTTTTGTGGCAATCCTTAGCTTCTTTAAACATATCAGTCATGTTTATTATCAGAACATGACATGTAATGTGTACCCCCACATATTTGTGAAATTTTTGTAAGAAAGGTGGTATTCTTAAACATTGAAGGATATGGAAGAATCACTAGGTATACACTAGATTTTTGTATCATATATGTATTTGTAAAAATTAAAATGCCTATATAATACTTTACAGGGAAGGGCCAGTTCACTGGAACCTAGCCGGCAGGTATTAATCGAGAGAATAGTTGAACTTCAACGTAACAATGCTCGGAAGACAGAGAAGCTTGATTTCTTGTCAGACCATGTGGAACAATTACTTGAAGAAATACAAAAAAAATCTCGTATCATACAAATGTATATCATGAGAGAAGAATCGGGTGCATTATCCTCTAACTCTATGGAAATGAATAAGGTAAGACCAAATTTATATTATGTACATTGTCAAATGTTGTTTATTTTTATCATGTAAGAGTTACACTGGGAGAAATCCAAATACTATAGAATGGAACCACATATATAGCTTTATCTACAAAATATGGGTGTTCTGAATTTGGTAAGACCATTGAAATTTCAATCAGATGATCGTAATTGGTAGAATGCTACAAATTATTTAACTGATGTCTTTCTGTTTCATAAATAATTTTTCTCATTGAATGTATTTTCATTGTGTACTATTTGCATTTTTGTATAATTTTTATTTATATTTTATATTAATATTTAATATTAATTGATGTATCATTTAATATTTAATTTATATTATTATTAATATTTAATTTGAGGGAAGATTATACAGGGTATGTGAGATAATCATGAGTAAATAAGCTGATCTTAGTAGTGCATAGATTGAGAACTCATTATGTACAAAATGTGAGGGCTATTGCAAATGAGGTGGAATGTTAATGTCACTTTGAAGTTTCTCAAGTATGTAATCACTCATCGAAATCATCAGTCCTTAGCAATAGAAGTTAGCCTCTCTTCTAACTAGCTGATAAATTATTTCAAATAAAATCCAAATGACTGACTTATTTATTAATGTAATACCAGTTTACCAATAGAGATTGTTTTTAGTAAAGCAGTTGAAATAAATATGGTGCCAATTTCTGTGGAGGGGGGATGTTATCTCCTAAAGTTATTTGCGATTTTCCACCCTCTCTTAGCAGAAGCTCTATATTGTACCTACTAAAGGATTTTCTCAAGATATTGGCCAGTTTTGACCCCTCTGCTTGCTCGTCTACTTGTTTCCTTTGATTTTATCTGTCAGGAGAGCCTACACAATAAGTAGCTCTGAGCAGTTATACCTGTAGATCCACTGTGTTGCCCACTGCAGTTTTATCATTCATTGAGACCTATGACCTATCTAAAGGCAAGAGGTTTCATCATTTGAGTGTCCTATTTTTTGGGGTTCCAGATATCATTATAATTCCTTCCCATTATGTTGGGCATATGTACAAAATGTTACTTTTTTCATTTTCTTCAACACATCGTCAAGACACTTCTGGGCAAATCCATTTTCCAGTAACACTAAGAGTAATTTGTAGAAAGTGTTGCTTTGGGATGGGAGAAAGTTCCTGAAGTTTAACTTTTGTTGTCATTTTTGTGCCTAGATAAAGATCCCAGGCACACCGAGTGCTACCTCTTATGTTAGAATGTGTGGATAGATTTTTTACCCAGATAAGAGAAATTGTAATGTTTTTTGGCCTAGGGGTTTGGTGACACCTGGGTGATTTGCTGTTATTGTTCTGGTAAATTATTTATATTTTGTTTCATATTTACTCTGTAGCTTGCTAATATACGAGGAAGGAAAAAAATCAAGGTATGATAAAATTTTCCCTATATTTTGCCATTCTCATTTGAACCGATGATTTAGATATGTGGTTATTGCTCAGATGGTCTGATCGGAATGGTGATTGTTGTGTCATTGGAAACATTATTTTTCTGCTTCCTCTTAAGTTATGATTTTTGTTTTATGAATGTTGTCTCAGATAGGTATTACCTATTACTGATATATTTAATGAAATTAATACAGAATTGAAATCATTAAAATTTTATAATAATTTTCAGGCTGAGTTATCCAAGCATGGTGGAATAATGGCGTCAGTTTATGGCTCCAAACCACTTGATGAGAATATGACCTTAGAGATGTCTTTAGAAATCAATAGGAAGTTTCAAACAGTACTGGAAGACACGCTGCTAAAGAACATCACTCTGAAGGTTAGTCGCATAATGAGTTGCTTGATTTTCATTGTAGTCCTTTGCAAATATGTCTGTGACTGTTTCAATTGATGTTTTATCTGTAGCAAGACACATTTTCTCAACCCAAACATGAACAGCTGATTTGAAATTGCAGTGTTTTAGTGATTGGTCAAAATGCTATATTTACATTTCATATGTTTTTATTCTGAATAATTTGTGTCTGTATTTTAAATGTTGGAAAAAATCATTTTTTCCTTAATGGCTAGGTAAGTATCCCGAGAAAGTTTAACTTTTACAGTTTTACAGAGACCTGCATTAGATGGACTGGGTTATTACAGCCATTTGGTGGTGTTCAGTTTGTCCATTCTAGGAAACCCTCTGAAGGGCATGTTACCAACCTAATCAGTGATAACCTTCCCTCTGATGTATGTGGTGGAATATCTTTAAGTTGTTGTTGAGGATGATCACTATTGGCTTTGAATCATGCCTCCTAAAGAGTTGGTGTGTTGTTAATTTCATATCATATTAAATTCATAGTTCTTCATCATGTGCTGTGACCAGTTATTGTATTGTGATCTTGCTTATAATTTTTATCCTATCCTTTGATACCAAAAGAAAAAAAATATTTATGTATAGTCCAGTCGGGAAATTTTGAACTTCATCTTGTATTTATGCATCATAATAGTTTCAGCAAAAAATACACATTTTCTTGGGGTTTGAAAGATAGAGATAATTTGTGAAATCAACCATTTAGACACAGACACAGAAACCTCTATCAATGCAATAACACAATGTAGCATTAAGCTATTAGAATAATAGTGGAATGGAAAAACCAAAAGATAAAAGAAATCCCTTTGGAATTTCCATCGAAATGGTAAATTTATGAACATAGAATGCCAATAATGGAATTTATATCTTGCTAATGAAAATAGAAAATCAAATCAGAAATTGATGTTTATGCGTTTTCTAGCGGACAACTATCAAATTATCTATAGTTTTTCTTATGCGATCTTGCTCATAACATAATGCAAACTGTATAGTAAAATTTCTATAATGTTATTGATTTCAGCAACAAATTTTCCCACTATTTTCCCTATGTTTCCTATGAGAGGCACACTCAACAATGCCATTGGTTGTCACGGTGACGAATTATTGAAAATTAGAAATTTCATTAAAAATTGTAATATTTTATCAAAGCTCTCATGATTTCGAACAGAAGTCCATGTTTAACAACATGAATTTTATTTCAACGAATGAATTTACTTTCGTATGGTACTCTTCATGAGTTCAAATGATGATTCTTTCTTATTTAATTTCGTGATAGAAATAAAGCCTGCAAGCGATTAAAATGAGCTTTACATGTAATTCTTATGGGGATGCTTTGACTCACCTGAAGTCGTTGTATATTCTAAAAATTGAAAACTTTAAGTCTCAAAATCAGAAAATTCTGGGAATGGTCACAACCAACAAGATTTTGTTGGATGTTGCATGGATTGTCAATACTCTATATAGTGGGAGTGAAATGCTTTTCTCCTGGTGGGCGTTTATGTGTCTGTGCATACATACTCATGCCATTTCATTTTGGGGTAGGCGTGGTGAATAAAGACCTAGTATTACGATAGTCATGAAACAAAAGTATCTTTCCCTTGCTAATGTCTTTTTTCATACTGCCCTATCCTTTCGTGCTTCTTTCCCCTCTGCTAAATTCATGCAAATTTTCATCCATGCTCTTCTGTTTCTGAAACTATGGAATCCCTAGCCTTGAAAGTTTATTCAACGATGCTCACTCAAGGTTCTCTCAGTCTGCCCCTCCCTCTTAAATAATTTACTCTTTCCTCATGTTTGATGATTCAATTCTCATTCACTCTCTCAACATGATTAAACCAGCATAACACACTTCTTTCATACTTGTTGATAACCACTGCATCCAATACACATTCTTTCCTAGCCCACTCATTCCTCACATCTCTCCTATTTTGAACTCAAAACTTTTTGGTTAAGGATTTTGGAAACTTGTGTTGTTGTCCAGGAATCCACTCTACTATCTGAATGATTTTTTTGAGGGTGATACTTTGGAAATTGTATTTTAATATGTTATCCTATTTATAGTATGTAACTGACGATGACTATTGCACGTATTTATGTGTATTGTCAAATAAATAATAAATATATCTGATTGTGCAATTACTTAATAACCATATGGGAACTTTTGTTCCATTTATTCTCTCTACAATCCTTAGATCTTTTTAGGCCATATAACAAAATACTGCCTTACTGCTTATAGTTGAAATCATTTTACATCCTCCACTTCTTGAAAATTCTCCCACCCTCTTGTATCATGTGTTCACTTTTCCCTGTCTTTAAAATTTTGCCATGCCATCATATGTACTTCCTCTATTTGTCTTTTGCCATAGTATATTATTAGCTTATAAAATTTCCTAGTTATCATAATTTTGTGAATGTGCATTGAATTATACTTATCTAAAATATCATATGAGTTATAATTAATTAAAAATAATAGTTAAAAATACATTAACTCTTTATAATTACAGGAAAATATAGACACACTTGGGAGAGAGATAGCCAGATTAACAATGAACAACCGAAAATCATAAAAAAGAGAAGAGTGATGATGTAATCTCCTGGATTGCTTACAAGTATGACTTTTTCATTTGCAATTGAAATTCACCCAGCATCATTTAGGCATTGCATACTGAAGATGTACCAAATTATTTATTACTACTGTATAACATTTCATTGTATGTTATGAGCACTAGATGTTTTCAGGAATAATCTATAGTCATTTGCCATTTCATTATTATCAGTTTGAATGTGTTTGAAGGATAGGCTAAGCTGACATTCTTCCTTTCATAATTTACTGGGTAATACTTTTTGTAGGATCTTTATCAGCTTAAATGCCAAGATATGATTGTTAAATGTAATCTAAGCCTTAAATATGATAAATCTAATGAATTATTTGAAATTTGTAGATCCCTTTTCTATGACATTTAGATTTTGATATCTATTTTGAAGTTTAAACTTTTGAAAGTGTGGTATTATTTTTGTCATGTTAATTTGATACCAAAGATGTTGTAGCTTTTCAGTGCATGGTGCCAAAAAAGGTAATAAAGGAAAACATGTGCTTAAGAGGACGTTAGATGAAGTTATTCAAAACAAAGCCTCGGAGCAATGGAAGGAAACTGGTACTTGGAATGGGTTACAGGCTAAGATAATCTATTTGACATAGATAGTGGCCAAAGGGTTCAAAATATGGTCATTACAAATCCTTTTCCAGGTGTGCCTGTAGCTGATTTTGCATTGCTTCCTAAATTTTTAATATTCTGGGGGTAAAACTTTCATGCAGTGTCCCAATGAGTGTGCCTATATGTTTGCTTAATATAATCAACTTTAGTCTTCATTTGATTAATATGCAAACTTTGGATGGAGTTTGTCTATCTCTGGAGTTCGTGTTCAATGGGATACAATGAGTAGCGTTACTTTAACCTCCATGTTTGAACAATTATTTTAGCAAAACTTTTGGCCAGTTATTTTTGGCTGATTCGATTTTCAGCTATGAGATATTAAAAAGTACACTTTGAAACTATGGGAATAATTTTATGCATTGTATTTTTTTAAACTTGAGTCAATTTAATTCACTCATAAGATGATAGTTGGCTTCCTGTTGTAAAGTTTTGGAAAATTAATGTTTTTTTTATGTTTCTGCTTTATTTCGTATATGCTCAAGAAAGTATTTTCTTCTTATGAACTATCAGTTGAATTGCTTTAGGTTAAATATTATTGTTAATGTTCAAATGATACTGCCTTTTTTTTAGGTGAATATTTTAGGATGCCTTAAAATTCTTAAGTATTTTTTGGTCTGGTGAAATTTTGTCATGATTCATAAAAGAGAGTACCTAATTTTCCAGTGATATTTGGTAGAAAAATAGTATTTTTTCCTAGTGAAATTTTTCTTTATAGATAAGTCTGATTAAATATTTCAATGCTTTACTGCTAAAAAGAAATTTTGAGAAAACTTATGATGATTTTATTAAAATTATCAATGCTTTCCTTTAATATTTATTTACAGCCCATTTAGGTAGGCCTTTTTTTATTTTATATCCTTCATGCTTATGTTATGTATTCAGTCCTTTGAGAGTATTAGTGTATTTGGTTACATAAAGCAGTTCATTGCAGTATTTACTAGATTGCCATGATCAATCGTGTTTGTATTACAATTTTTATTTTTTTTACCGTCAAGTGAATGCCTTTCCAAAATGTACTGGCTTCCTTTCATGCTCAAAAAGGCATATTTAAGTGTTGTGATATAGCTTTGCTATTACAAGTGTATTTCTGTTAATCATTTGTCATGATATAGTCATTCATCTGTATACCATAGAATCTCACCATGTAATTGTACTGAATCATGCCATGTAGTATGGATTCCCCTATCTTAGATTTGGAAAGAAAAATCTTCAAACCTCTTATAAGGTTATTGTAATTTTATTTGGGATGATGCTAGAATATGTTTTTTAATTCCACTTTTTAGGTGTCTGTCAGTAATGGTGGCTACTGAGGGCGTCATTTGTGCATACATATTTACAATGCTTCTATTTTTCAAAGATATTTGTTAAGAAGAACAAAAGGTTTTCTAGCTGTGTGTAATTTTCAGATATTCAAAGGTCACCTTTAAAGCAGTTTTAGGTGATTGTGCATCCCATAAAGGTTGTTTCTCTTATCGACCTTAAAGGGTCACAGTATGGATTATCAGGATGTTATTTTAGATTATTGGTACATACTAAGGTTTTTCTGGTCAAAGT
>LYUA01000901.1:94096-104347 GCA_002093875.1 Calopteryx splendens | reverse complement strand
CACCTCTCCAACCAATCAGTGACGTCTTCTTTTCCTGCCCATGCGGTTTCCCTGGAGCATAGCATTTTCCTCGTCGTTGATAATCGCTATCTCTTTTCGGGCTTAACGCGGCGCTTATGTTTTTTAGTTCCCACCGCGAGGAAGCCCGAGTTTCTCCAACCCCAATTTATATGTGTAATTCCGTCCCAGAGAAACCTCTTCGACTTTTTAAATTAGGTGTTTTTTCCACGTTTTCACAAACCCACGCGTGTTTTCCTTGTTTTGTCTGTGGTTTGTCGTACACGTCTTTTTCCTGTAGGGCCCCCTTTTTTTTGAGTTTCAAGTTACTCTTGAAGTCGTCGTGCACTTAACCTCCCGCCATCCGCTCCCGTTCCCTCCCTCCCAAAACCTGAAATGCAGGTCATCCTGTGATATGGCTCCAACTAAACTGTTCCGCAGCGGTATCATTTCCGCTCCTAACCATCCACCACGTAAGCGAAATCTTGCAACCGACAGCTCGTGAACTGAAACTTCGTCACCTCGACATTTTATTAAGGTGCCACGGAAAACTGACTCCACGTAAATGCCCTTTTGATGAATGTACCAAAATAAAACCACAGTAATCAACCCGGAGGTTGGTTCGATAGGTTAGGCGAGAACTCAACCAATACTAAGCCCAACGGGGTGTGAAATTCACACATTAGGGTAGGGGGGGCAGTTCCTTTCCCTGTGTCACCTGCAATTTCCTAGGATGACCTGGTATCCGAAAACTCGCACGACTTGGGTGAAGCTGAGGGTTCCCAGAGGCGTCACCCGGAATCGAACCCGATCCTTCCGGTTAGTATATCCACAATTTCGTTAAAAAAAGGTCATTTTATAACATAAAATGAGGTTAAACAAGGTACTTCGGAACTGAAGAATATGGGAAATATTCACTGCACAGTTTTCAAAATCTGTTACTATCTTTGCCTGCAGATATTTCTATGAAGCTATCCTCATCTGAATAGCTGTGCAGACTATTACTGCAGTTTTATTTTAGTTTATCCTAAGGCAGTACTTTTTCCTAAACTCCATGCTACGCTAGTATCCTTGTCTGGTCATCTCTCTCCTAATGCTAATATTCTTCGTCATATCGCATCATACGTATCCTTTCTCCGTGTATCCATCAGCTGCCTTATTTATCTTTTCCATTTTCTCGTCGATTCCCCTTTTCTCTGAGAAAATTCTAGCATTAACTGTTTTTATTTCGAAAGCACTAATGTTTGGCTCATCTTCTTGAGCTGTTCAAACAACGCCGTCATATTATAACCTCGAGAAACATCTAATTCCCTGAAAATGGGGCATTATGCCGGGATATTGAAATAAGAAAATGAATTTCCTTTATAATAATAGATTATTTGCGTCGAAGGTATTAAGTTTCTTTTCGTTAAGAAGTTTTTCACGGGGTACTCTAGCGGTAAACGTTATTAGAATTGAAACAACGATTAAGTGTTCATAAATTAATGTAATATTTAAACTGTTAATTCCATTCAATTCAGTTGCAGTCCATTCATTAGACAGGAGTGGAGTCCATGACGTGTTAGATAACAAAGAAAGTTTTTTTTTATATATGTCCAACCCCTGGGTGTCATATGAAGAACTCTTCTAGTACAATACATATTCATTTAGGTAGGATATCAGATGAGACCTTAAACTTCGGAATCCTTGGTTAACTGGAGCGTCTGGTTTTTCTCCATTCTTATAAATTTCATTACGATGCCTCTCCTCCCAGTCTGTCTATTTTTTAAGAGACGTGGAGGGAAGTTTTGAAATTTATTTGGGAATAACTTTGTAAGATTTAGATTGGAGCAAACATCTAAGGGCATACAAATTGTAAGATTTAGATTGGAGCAAACATCTAAGGGCATACAAATTTGCAATGATGCATTTTTTACTCGGTGGCTTGCAATATTTGTCATTGAGGATTCAGTAAAGGTTTTAGATCATACGTAATACTATAGTATAGTCCATATATGAAAGTATCCTCTATGGTGATGCCTCTTTTGATAAAAAAACCAACATAAGTAAGATATAAAAGCCACCAGGTCCCGCTGCGAGCGGCTGAAAAAGCACTATTCAGCACCTTGTGTCTTTTACTCTCTCATATGTTTGTATCTTCTCCTGTCCCTTGTCTGTCAGGGTAAATCTATAGCCCGTTAAAAGTCATCATAATTGGATGGATAAGAACCATAGTGAGTCATCTCCAGGATTTTCATTGATTATAGTTTGAAAAGGTTTTCTGAAACTTAGTTGATTCTTTATTCAATTTACATTTAAACATATCATCATAAATAGGTTTTTAGTTATAATATATTATTTTAATTGGAATTTATTTATTTATTTATTTCAACTTTAACTCCAGATTTCTCGGTGTTTAAAAGTTGGCACGCGGCCGATTAATGTTATTCAACCAATCAATTATAGCACATGATAAAAAGAGATCCAGCCACAGAAATATAACCTGCACCCTTGCCAAAGAGCCTACCATCGCGTGGCCCCTGTTTTGTATCGTACAACAAGATCCCCCGTAGCATCAAAAACCCATCAACGACAACCTTTAAAAATGAAACTGAAGGTATTCTCAATTTTCGTGATGCCAAGTATCTCAGTCTAATACTGAGACATTTCTCCTTAGTATAGTGGATATGTCTATCTATTTCCAATTGTGAATTGCAATGAAGTTGTATCAGGTAATGCATTTGCGTCAACCAGTAACCTCACTACCGGTTTTGCTTGAGAATGGAAGAGTCAGTCAGTGAGAGCACCGGCGTCAACCAAATCTGCTACTATCGAAGAGCGAAGGAGACTGGCATTTCTCTTTTTGGTCCAGTTTAAGCTGGAGATAATAAAAAATTGATTTTATTCAGCAGTGAAAGTCCCAGTGTTAGATGTCCTCAGCAGGATATTCCCAAATTTTCCTGAGCCATAAGTTTAATTTGGCTCTGCATTCAACGATATTAGCTTCGATACGAGATTTATTTTTCCGTAAGAACTGTAGATGAGGTTATAGCGATTCATCTCCTTAATCGAAAAATAGCAATTTTCCCACGACATCATTTCTTGCTCTTTGGAATTTCCCCCACTCAACCGCCACATTATAGGCCGCGTGTGTTTTACAATGGAAAATGTCTTAATAGGGGCTCCGGGATGTTGTAATGTTGGAGGTTGGGGGCGAGTGGCGAACATAGTTTCCTCAATAATCATTACCTTCCTTATCATATTCTATTCCTTTCACAGCTATGTCGTTTTCTTCCATGTCTGTTTAGTTTTAAATGGCTGGGGTTTCAAAATAAATCATAAAATCGCTGAAATTTAAGGGTGCTCCGAAGACGTGGGGCGGGGTCTTTGGCTTCCACCTTTACTCTCACTGGTGGCGCCCACTGTAGCAGGTGCTTAAAATACGGTGGAACCGTGGTACTTTTCAAATTATCATATGCTATGTTATTTATAGGTGTTTTATTATTGAATGCGAAAACTATTTTGGTAAGCTTTTGAGATGGGAGAATGGAGAAGAGTGTGAAAAAGAAATGTACAGAGAGGGAACTAGCGACGAAGTTTTAAATATGACAAGAGAAGAGGCGAGGTTGCTAGATGAAATCTGAAGGAGGCAAAAAACGTAAGTGGAAAAAATATGGAGGGGTAGTGGAATGCCGAATGTCGTAATAGAAAGTGTAATGTGAAGTTAGTGGGGATGTGGAAAGAAGGGAATAGGTTTGGGCTTGGACGGCGTCAAAGCAGATATAAAGTATGAAGAACTAAAAAAAGGAAATAATATATGACAAAGGGGAGGAAATACCTCAATACGGATTATTAGCTTTTAGGGACCTTCCAAAACTTACCTTTGATTGAAGATTACCTGTAATGATTATTTTTGATGTAAGGATTTCAAAATTTGAACATGATATTTTAATAGAAGATGTAAAAAATACAATAACCCTGAAAAGCATACTGATTTAATGGTCGTCCAATGTTTTTAAGTTATAGCTAAGGATATAGCTACTTTTTAACTTTTAAATTCAGCGTTTTTCCCTAAGTTTTTACTTCAATATTAATTTATATTTTAGGTATTCTTAATGGAAATTGGGATTAACGTGTTTGCTAATTTTGATAGTTATATGGCCAATATAAATTCGGATAATGACATTATTCTCGCAAACAAAGCAATGAGACAGAGACTCGAACAATAAGTACTACTGCGGATGAATACTCGAATACCGAATACGGGTATTCAAAAGTATTGAGATGGATACTTCTAAAATAGGCATTCGCCTTTTCAAATGCTTGAATATTTTAGGTTCTCTAATGTTCATCCGAGTTCTCACGTATTAAAGAAAATACATCGGCCTTATATATTACTCACTGGAGTATGTTTTGAGCCTGGATAATTATTCGTTTGTCATATTCAAATGGGCATACCAATATCGGGGTTCTTAGTTATTCATGTATCCGAGCACTTGAGTGAGTAGGTACTCAGGGTACTGAGGTATTCGACTTATCACTTGAGAGTTCTGGGTACCAGAGCATTGGAAGACGTACTCAGTTAATCACTCAGAAACTCATATATTCATCGAGGTACTCAGGTAGTCTCCAAAGTATTCACCCAAATACCCGTGTATCCACTCGGGTGTTCGAAATAGCATGTGATGAATAAATTAATGCTCACTCATACACTAAACCAACTCAAACTAAATTCAACCCAACAGATGGTGTATTGCCTAGACTGTGGGTCAGAAAGGAGTGAGCAGATACGAGGGCGAAGGTAGTTTTGTCAATAAAGAAGACTCAGCGATAAAAACATCGATAGAGTTTTTGGATGAGCGCTCGGATAATGAGGGCGTATTTGAAAAAATAATTGCTGCAGAAATTAGTTTGAATACGCTCACAATAATTCGGGTGATAGTCAGAAGAGGACTCTGTGAAGGATTTACATTTTATAAGAGTAGCAGCAATGGGGTGGGAAGAAAGGTAGAACAAGCGGTTACGGCGAGTGAGTGTGCACTGGGATAATCTGTTAATCAAGGGGAGTTAATTTTGCTGTAAGAATTATATTTAATGTGAAAATCCTCCGAGTTATCCTGATGTTGCCATTCCCTTCCCTCAACATCGATTAATTAAGTCGAAAATGGAAATTTAATCCAAAAATACTTTTCCAGAGGATCTTATTCGAGTTCAACTCTTTGCTGTAGATAGACCATTCATTTTAACACTATATGAATGGAAATTAAATTTATGAAGGGATATGTTTCGTATATGAGAAATTAAAAAAAGTTATAATGTGAATATTACTTTGCCGAAAAAAATGTCGGCGAATCTTAGGTGGCCTCATGATCGCTGGTTGTAGCAAGCGAGAAAGGGCAACGTTTTTTAAAATTTCCACTTTTTTAAGCGTTCAAAACGTTTCAACTCTTTTCAAAGAATGCGTCTACACACATTTAATTATTTTCATGGTAACTGCGCAAGGTGCTAGTTGAAATACTGTGTTGGCAGAGTTCCGTAACTGAGGGGTTAGGGACATATGGTCCTTGAGAAAAAAATGATAAAAATCAAATCCACTATTTCACCCAGAAGTTCGACACAAAGCTCCTGAAACACCCTGTGTATGCGTAGCTGCTGTTTATTCCCGGCAATCATTCCCAGCACTCCTTACCCCGCTCTTCTGGAGATCACTTCCTCGTTAGATTAGTCCTCGCCGATCCTCCTCCTCCCGGCTCATCGTTTGATCATGGTTTTCCTCCAGTTTGAGGAATTCCGCGAAAATGTGGCGTCTGGCGCACTCTTTTGAAATGAGCTCGCTTATCTCGACGAGCTTCCTGCGCTCTATAAATGCCCAATGAGGCAAGCTGGGTGGGGGGGCTACGTCGTGACCGTTATTCTTGTCCACTTGTTTCTCGGTCACCGTGGTGAGCGATTGTGTGTGATTCAAGTCCGTGAGTAGTAATTACGATAAAAAATTACTCGAATTGTTAGGCCAATAAATTCCATGATCTCTGAATATTGACAGGTGACCAGACTATGTACCTTTGGTGACACAATTTTAGCGAATGTTTCGGATCTCACACCGTTGGAATAATTAGAGATATATGATTAACTAGATACCTCAGGGGATGGCCAGTGCTTGTATTAAAATCAATTTTTTGCGTCCATAGCCGTTTTAAAAATAATAAAAAATATATGGTTCATAAATATTTTTTCAGAGAAGTAGAGTATCTCAGGAAAGAACTAGAAGTTGTCGGCAATGCCAAGGTTATGTCATCAAAGATATCTTCCTGATTACCTACGCTGTATGAAGATGCCCTCGGTCCCTTGAATCCTCGTCTAATGAACCGCCACATACCCGATTTACTCAATATTTCAATGAATATCCTAGAATTAAGATAAAATTTTTAATGTAAAACTCATGTAGGCACATATTAATTCGTTATTACTTGTTGATTACAACGCTTATTTGATTTTTCATAGTACCTAATATAGAATATAAAACTTCCGTGATGCGCTCCTTAGTTAAAACTTTCAACATCTCCTTCATATGCAATTGATTTTTTACTTTGCTGAAATAGGTTATACATTGAATGTGCTCCCTATTTCTGTGATCTAGAGTGATAAAATTTTCATCGGGTTGAAGTTTAGTTTCATTCCTACCACAATTCTCATCGGAGGCATGGCCTCGTTTCCACAATAATTAATGAGAGCGAACAGCTGAGGTCATACCATTAAAAAAATAGTCAATTTATTACGTGGCACGTAAAATTATGGCACCGATGCACGAGAAGAGATGTGTACCTGAGGATTTCGATTGTTCCAAGGAGCCCTTTAGCGCCCGTATTAATTGGGAGCGAGGCGTAAGCATAAAATCGCAAATGAAGCCGTGAAATTTTACGTGTTCACTCACTATCCCATTTTGTATGTGATAGAAGTGAGAAAAGTTTTTCATTATAAATTATATTAATATTGGTCAAATTCATGTGAACCCAACTCAAGCGCCACATTCAATGGGAATAATCCCACGCCTTCACGTTGTCGCAGTATTTCCATGAATTCATTAAATTATTTTCGCGTGCAGCTGTAGTTTCCCATTTTATTTAGAACTTAGAACTTGGCATGGTGCCAGATTTGTGGTGAGTTACTCCGTAGGCTCCCCAATGAATTTCCTATTTGAATCTCTTTCTTCGTTCTGCTTCTCTTATCAGTGTTATAATCGGGTACCTATTTTTCTGAACTCAATTGTGGGTCGTTCTCATTTTCCATCCAATGTTTGCAGAAAGTTTTGGTTCCGTAATCCAAGGATGTATTTATATTGGTCGTGACCGTAAGCTATGGCTACTTATTGCCCCCAACGAAATTATAAATGTCAATCACAGTAATCAACACAAAGGCCGGTTTGGTAGGTGAGGTTAGAGCTCACCCAGTACTACGGCGTGTGAAATTTACACATCAGGGTAGGGGAAGCAGTGGCTTTCTCTGTACTGCCTACGGTTTCCCATGATGACCTGGTACCCGAAAAATCATACGGCTTGGGTGAAGCTGAGGGTCCCCAGAGGCGTCACGCGGAATCAAACCCGGGTTAATAGCTCAGCGCCCTACCCACTGGGCTACCGCTCCCATATTATAAATATAGAAAACATAATTTTAGCAGTTAGAGACTTCCATGGCGATGTGATATTTATAAGGATTCATTTTTATTACAAATTCTTTGTTGGGCATTCTTTTTTGCAGAAATCCTGGGTTTCTTTTTTTTTAAACTTGAAGGAGCGTAATTCCCAAAATCTGTGAAATATTTAGTTTGTTCGTAAATCCGGATCTAATGGAATTATTTGACTCAGTTACGGGAGAAAGCCTCGTGATTTTGTGATGTATAACGCAAGGAAAGTGAGGGAGAGCTTATTTTTAAGACTTATAACCCATAAATAAAATCCATGAGGTCGCCATTAAAAATGACTGATTGTGAGAATCACCTAACGTGTGGTTGGGCCAAGTGTTACGTTAGGATGTCGTGTGCCTGAGAACTCAGATGTATGAGTCGATCTGGAATAGGATTCGTTTAAGATATTGAGAGAAGAAAATAATAAACTATAAAGATACCCAAAATATTACCTCGATAGGGAGATTAAGCCGTTTGGTTTGGAAAATAATAATTATTCATCGGGTTACCCTAGAAATACTTTTCCATTCAGAATCTATTTTGGATGGAAATTTTTTTATAGGAACGGCGCGTTCTGTTGGAAATTTGAGAGAGATAAGTCAGGATATTGCAAAGCAGAAAGAATCGAATGATTAAATAAGAAACTATGATAGCGGAATAAAAGTGCTACTTATTTTTCAATTCGATGGATTTCATCTTCCGTTTTGGAGAATCTCCTTGGGCAAATGAAGGGCTCACCGAAGTAAAGAGGTCTCCAGCAATATTCATGACTTTTCTCAACGAGGAATAATCATTATATGCCTACATCCAGGTACGTTTAAGGATATATTACAGGTAATTACGATTTTATTTAAGGATATATTCTATCAGATGGTAGCAGGATTAAGTAAAGTAGTGGTGATACGTAATTCGGCCTGGTAGCCTAGCGAGAGGCGCGGTTGGCGTGTTCAAATCCGGTTGACGCACCCAAGCGATTTGACTTTTATAGTACCAGATCTTTCATTTCTTGGGAATTGGGAGTATCACGGAAGAAAGGAACAGGTATCGTTGCCCTGAATGCGTGACTTGTTCAAGTCGCAGGGCTTAATACGAGTGAGTCTACCCCCACCAATGAAACCGAACTTCGGGTTTGTTTAATGTGGAGGATGATAGGTTCTACCGAAATCTTTAACAAAATTTCATATTACATCGTTATTCCGGGCTGACCTATCATTAAAATAGATTAGTATTAAAATTATATTAAGCACATTTAATTCGTGTTACCTCCAATTTCCCGTGTAAACTCACTTGGTCTTTTAGGTTTTGATTATCTTGGCCGTTTTATTTGTGGTCAGGTTGGGCATCTAAATGTTTCCGTTACTCTTTCCCCTGAACTTTGGGATTTCGAGTTTCATCACATTCCCGTGGCGCTCCCTTCTGACTATGCCAGCGGAACTTTTTCCACAACAGGGCTGTCAACGCTGTCCAAACACTTGCGTTTAACACCTTATAGAGATTTAAACAATTTAGTTAGTTCTCCGTTTGCGGTGTGATCCAAAGTACAAAAGACAAATGAGTGCATGCAACCGTCATTCCAAAGTCCAGATGTCCAAGCTTACATTGTACAAAGTTAAAATGAAAAATTAAAGAGCTCGATGGTTTTTTTGTTCCTGAACTAGCTTTGCCTCAATAAAATTTCAGATATTTCAGGAAAAATGCGTAGTGTTTCTCAATTAATGAATAACTAACTTGAGCTGAACATCATTTATGTATTTATTTCTCAACGGAACGCGAGGTAAATCCATAACCTCTATCCGACTTATTACGACGATCTCGTGAACGTATTAAAAGAATTTACTCGAATATCTCTCCAGAGCAAGATTTAGTCTGTTTACGTGTTTCTTGGCGGAAGGATATATTTTCGTACGATTTATATGTTAAAAACAAGCGCTACCACAGGAAATTTTATCGTAAAGTTATAGATGAGTTTTTTGACTGCTTTCGTGGTTTATATTTCTCAAAATACAGGTAAAATCGTAAATTGTGTTTCTTACGTTAAGACTGGCTCAGTGAAAGGCGAAATTAATAATGTAATTTATTATTAATGCACTCGTTCACTACTTTTTCTAATATCCGTTTCTGATAGAGTTTAAAAAACAAAATTACCCGTATTTTTTGTTTTTCAATCTAGGTTCCGAGCTACAGGGGGTTAAACATCGGAGCGAATAACACTTAAGCGGAAAGGAACGGCTCCATAATATTCACGTCACGAGTCGCTTCCATCCTATCTCCCAGTGCTTACAGTCTGTATTTCCGTGGCAGTTTCCGAACCGAATCCGATGACGAAGTAGCTATAACGGAGTGGGCAGGGTTTGGGTATTTTCATTTTCGTTTCACGAGATAACGGATGCTTGAACAAGAAAAGTCCTTTTCTAAATGTATTATTTTGGGTCAATCCACTGAATTCATGAAAAAGTTGAGATTTTGCGTCATGATAGATGAACCTATCGTGTTGGCGTTTTTTAGGTTGTCCCACAGCTGAGATCATTTCGAGCCTTTAGCAGGCGTCAAGAAAAATACTTCCATCGCATAAAAACAACGGAGTTCACCGTGGT
>LYUA01000900.1:282460-297788 GCA_002093875.1 Calopteryx splendens | reverse complement strand
ACCATGTTGGGAATCAGAAATTAAATTAAACGATTGAAGATACTTAGTTAACCCCTACTGAAAGAGCTTTTCTAGAATCTTAGAAAAGGTAGACAAAATAGAGATAGGCCTAAAATTAGAGGAATCAGTAGGCCAGCCTTTCTTGGGAATTGGTATTACCCTGGCCTGTTTTATGTCAGAGGGAAAGAAATCAGTACAAAATGAGCAATTAATGATATCAGTCAAAGGGGGAGCAATTAAATTAGAGGAAGCAATTACAGCAGAGGAAGCAATTGCAGCAGACGAAGGAATGCCATCAGGCGCAGGTGAATTGCATTTCATTTCTTACTAGAAAATCCTTAGCACAATTACAAGAGAAATTCATTTGCAAAATGAAATGCAGATTATATCAATACTTGTGAATATAGAAACAATAAAAAAAACCTTAATACCTACTTATTACTTCCAAGGGAGAAACATTTTAAACACTTAAATTGTACAGTTTGAAAATGCAATTTTAAAAATCATCATATGCCGAACACATGAAATAAGTCCTCCTCATCTGCTGGAAGACCTGCCAATACTACCCTGGTGCATGATGTCAAATATGATACCAATGAAAGCCTACTTATGTATCAAGACATTTAAGAGCAATAATGAATTTTGCAACTGCAAGAAGAACTCACAGTGAAAGACGTAGATACATATTGTAAATACTTCTCAAATTTAAAGTACCTTAAAAAATGAATATTACTGTTATGTTTGATTTTTTTAACTATGTTTATATACCCCTAAATTTGTTTTCCCCATGGGGTATTGCAATTTGAAAGCCAGTTACGGCCCAGGGATAATAACCATTCCACTCAATGCAAAATTAATAACATAACTTACCCTTCTGTCCAGGTCTACCCCCTACTCCAATGGTGCCATCTTTTCCAGCATCTCCAGGGAAGCCCATTGGTCCATCTTGTCCCTTTTCTCCTCTTGCTCCAGGCAGACCCCTGGGCCCAACAGGTCCAGGAGGCCCTGAAGGTCCTGGTGGTCCAGCCACACCCTACACAAAAGATTAAACACAAGACCAATTTTTGCTATATCAATTTTTTTAAAGTGATAATAGCATTTTCTTCAAGAATTTAATAAAATATTATGTACTTAATGATAAAGGGCAATTATAGAAAAAAAAATTAGGAGGAAAAATAGTCTTCCTCATATCCCACTCTTAACTTTCCACAATGAACAAAAACACCCTTTGAAACAATAATCAGCTAACTCGTATCAATATGCAAGTTGAGGTGCTATGCTCCAACCCAATGGTTCAATCAGAAATGAGCCCACCCCATTTTTGAAATAGTTTTTTTTGGTTCATGTGTACTCCAAGCAGTGATTATTGTCAGTCATTATTCATTGTGAAAGTTGGTTTTCATATTCTGGTTTGTCAGTCTATTCATTAAAGAATATGCAGGAATAGGGTGTCACCATAAGTTATATCTATAGTGGTATTATTATTTATTATTTTTATTATTGTCCATTGGCAAAATATATTAGCATTGAGTCATCAAGTAAACAAAACACAAGAGTACACAACATTTATGCTAAGTATAAATAATTCAGTATACAATAAATTGATGGTAAATACAATCAAAATTATTACAAGCATATTCCATATACTCATTAATATTACAAAAAACAAATTTTTTGTAGAATAGCTTTTACTCGTAGTTAATTTTTTTTGTTTTCTAGGCATTTAATTGTTCAAGGCAGTTTGTTAAAGAGGTTAAATCCTTAGTGAGTAATGTTGTTGAGGCTTTTTGAGGAACACTATAAGCATATCAGGGACCCAAGAGGTTAAAGGGATATTCTTTCATGAATTTGCCATTAAAAAGTGAGTTTTCTTTCTAAAAAATATTTTACTAATTCAGAATTTTTCAGTAAAGTTGTATTATTCAGCATAAATTTACTGAATATTTAGATTATGTCTCAATTCTTCTCAAGTGGCCTAGCTGCCACAGAACATAATAAATTTATTCTTATTCTAATTCTCTAACTCCAGCATGGGCTCTTCTTATTTCTACTAAAGTGGGAATCACTCACAAAGGTAAACCTAGTTTCTATTCTAAAACAAAAAAATTACTTAATATCTTTAAATTCTTTCTGATCATCACAGCAATCAACCCAAAGGTTGGTTTGGTAGGCAAGGGTAGAGCTCACCCAGTATTAAACCCAATGGCGTGAGAAAATCGCACATTAACAGGGTAGGGGAGGCAGTTCCTTTCCCTGTACCGCCTGTGATTTCCCAGGATGATCTGGTACCTGAAAATTGGTACCCAGCATGGGTGAAGCTGAGGGCGCCCAGAGGCATCACCCGGAATCGAACCTGGGATCTCCAGTTAGCATCTCAGGGCTCTACCCACAGGACTACTGTGCCATGGCTTTCTGATAGACTAATAAAACTGATGAGGATGGAAGTAACTCCATCATTTTTGTATGAAAATAAATATTTATCTATGAATCAACTAAAGAAAAAATGAAGCAAGGCACATGGGTTTTAAAACTTACCGGGAAGCCCATCAACCCCTTCTCTCCCTTTAGTCCATCATATCCAGGGACACCCCGTTCGCCCTTTGAACCATTGATGCCTGGAGGCCCTACAGCTGCTCTCATTATATCTTCTGGGCATGACTCACCTATGCAAAAAAAAGGGTGCAAGGAAAATTAAATCAGGAGACAAATTAAAAAAGCCAGCCGTGTTAGTCCATTGGTGGACCCTAAAGTTAGAAGCCCTAGTCTCTACATCATGATTCTTGTGCCAACTCTGGAGGCTCAGTTTTTGGGAAGCACGATCTAAAGTGAAGATTTATCAGAGGTCATATCCTCTCAGGGGCACAATGACCACACCAGAGTCTTCCAAAATGAAAAAAGTGAACATCTGGACAGTATTCTTAAACTGAAATCCTGATTTTAGTTAGTGGCATGGAACTATGAAAATCCATACCATGGCATTGCATAACACCATATCATATTCAAGTACCGTAAGAGCACCCCAAACCAACCCCAACCCCAAATATAGTGTGACCTCCAGTATTTTCAAGTGAAACTAGGAAAAGCCCATTTAATTTTTTTGGAAACAGGATTTGACACACTACCAATACTCTCTTCATTCCAGAAAACATTGTCTTCACTATCATCTATGCTGTTGGATATAGCATTTCTTAAATCCATGCACAATAGAATCAGGGGTGATTTTGCCCCAGGCAGTTTTGATCCACTTCCCTAATACAGTGACTGGCAGTTTCTATATACCTTAATTTCTTTATGGAGTAAATCCATGGTTTCTGGTCAATAACCACTCATTGTATTCCTTTCTCAAAAGTATTTGAAAGGTTCGTTAACCATGACATGTAACACTTGCAATTGCAATTTCATTTCACCAGGAATAATAACTAAGTCCATATGGCATTTCAGCCATTCTATTCTTCACATTTCCTGCCTGTTGTCCCTTGAATACCTTGAGTACGACCATTCCCCTTTGATGTAGCAATGCCCGGATGGGCGCCTACCCCATCTACTACATTCAGCCAATCTGCCGTATGCTCTTCCTCCATCCCCTTATCCTGCACATGAAAGATCACCCCTGATGATAACCTACCCTTGGCTATTGTTTTATGCCTTAAAATTACATACAGAGTCAGTTTTTGCCCATCAGCAGTGACCGTAAGCATTGTGGTGATTCTAGTTTTCTCTTTTCCGGTGGTTTTAATCAATTCTTAGCACCTATAGTATTTATGGTGACATTTGTTTATAAAATACTTCTGGTGTACAATTAGCTCCTCAGCATAGTCACTGGGAAAATATTGAGCTGGGGAAGTTTGGCATTGAAGGGAAAGGCCTTTTCTGCACATCATCCTTCTACTCCAACTGATGCTTGCTCTGAAATCACTCTGTGGAATCCTATATCCTCTCCTGACACTTCCAAATCTTTCAATATTATATCTTCTCGACTAATGGGAAAGCCTTCAATTCATTTTTCCATCATAGACACAGTTTTTGATATCTTCAAGTTATCCAAATTTAAATTCTTGAGTACAAGTACTTGGAAGTTCATGTCAAGGTTTAGTCAGATCCCTTTGTTTACTTGGAATTTGAGATAAGACCTTTTCTCACCATGATCCATTTTCTTTTCTCTACCCGTCATTCAAGAAATAATGGGTGAATGCTAAGAAAATATAAACACAAAAACACTGGAGTGGGAGCTACCAACATGGGCAGAAAACATGTATATGAAAGACAACTCTGGTGAGACAATATGTATGTTACAGTTTAGCCTTGATCTGTTTTTCATTTTCTCCTCAAGATACTTTTCCAGCATATTTTTACAATGTAGTATCATAGCATGAAAACCCAATTAAATTACAATGTAATGATAATAAATGGACATGCTGAAATGCATATGGAGAGTGCATGTATAATACACACGTTTTTAAAGTTACAAGGACTCGAATAAAGTGTGAATGTGGTTTTTAAAGGTACATATTGCAGAAAGAAAACAACACACTCAATCAATATACTTTGAACTACGAAATAGAGAAACTACAGGAAATTCCACGACAGTAACTTTAACAAGGTCACCCACTGCTGTGCATGCATATGTGGAAAATTCACAATGTGAAAACATTTGAGAAAAAAATGTAAGAACATCTTGTTTTGTGTAAAGCTCTAAAAAATTTAGTGTAAGAGGATGCCTGGGGAGCTCAACTGGCTGAAGTACTATTCCAGAAATTGGGGGATCCAGGGTCCAGACCCGCTTCAGGTGAAAGATTTTTGCAGTGTGAATTTTTTACGTATTTTTTACAATATTTCTGAATTAAGTTTTTAGTTTCAATAGTTTAAGATAAGCCATAAATTATTTAACAATGGGTTTACACTTATCTACTGAATACCTCTCCTTTGGGTGTCCATTTTCAAGTGATGATTATTACACATTTTAGGCCATTTTTTGACCTACCCCCAATTTGAATGGATTAAAACCAAAAGAGAGGTGAAGGACTTTATAGTAGCTAAAAGAAGCAAAGGATTAATCATATGTACCACATGTATATTTGTAATTAACATGGTTTGATTGAGCATAGCAAAACACTTCTTATTACTGTATCCCTTCTAATGAATAAATGCCTTGTTTTTTTTTGTCGTCACCTAAATCCCAAAGTTATATTTTTCCCAAAAATCTTTGCTACCACTCAGCAATAACACTCGTGGAAATGCAACCAATTGCCAATTGCAAGAATGCTGGCATCAATCCCACTCCCCAATGATTTTTCAGCCTCTATGGCTGTGAATTAATTCTCTCTCTTTCCAGCCCATGAATTCCACTGACTGGAAAATTCAATGCACACACAGGGTTGATGTTTCTACTCACCATCTCGTCCCCTCTCGCCCTTCATGCCTGACAGTCCAGGAAGACCTTGGGGTCCATAGGCCCCAGGGGGCCCAGGCTCACCCTTCTCGCTCAGCCCCTTTTCTCCCTTCTGCCCTGGGATGCCGTATTCCCCAGGCATACCATCCAAGCCATTCAACCCCCTCACTCCCTGAAATTAAAAGGCCCACTTGCTCATCACGTTCATTTCTTTAAGTGGCAGTGATTCATGCGCACTCAATTGCAGCATCAACTTCATCTGGCTATAGTTGAAACTCAGGAGACACAAATAAGGTTAAAGATAAGAATTGTTCAATTATAGCAAGTAAGTGTATAGGTTACCACAAATAGCAGAAATGGATAACTCCATGTTCCCTCAAATCAACTGGTTTCCGTTGAAAGTCCCAAAAGTACTATTGTTTACTTCATAAAAGAGATTTGATGATTCTCTCTGTTAGTCTGTTGCATAACATTATTCTATTGAATTGTCATTTCAAATAAAAAATCCATAAGAACAAAGCAAAAGCCACTTGCAAAATCAAATCTTACTGAATTTTAACCTATGTTAAATCCAGTGTTTTATATGAATACTATTCAAAGGACAAAATTTACAAAGTTCAAATTTTTATGAACTGCAAATTGTGTCAAATATTAAAATAAAGAATGTGAACTGATTGAAACTTATTAATTTATAGTGAGCAATGCTCCTCAATGTCAATTTCAATGAGAAATTTAAGTTTGTGCCTGCTCCACTATCTATGATATAAATGTGAATTGATGAAAGCCATTCACAGAAATATTTACCTCTCTCCTCAACTTCCTCTTTATAATCTCACCTTTTCTCCTGGCGTTCCCGGGAGACCAGGAAGTCCATCATAGCCCCGAGGTCCCACAGGTCCAGGGTTCCCTTTGGGCCCTGGGGGTCCCAAGTAGCCTATTTCACCCTTGGGTCCAGGAGGGCCAAAGTGGAGGTCCGTTATAATGGCAGGTTCTCCTTTCAATCCCATTGGTCCTTGGAGACCAGGGCTTCCTGGTGATCCCTAAAATGTTTAATGAAACCTTAATCTCACCCTAATCCACCAATATTAGTGATTTAAAGCAAAGATATTTTTACTGTGATTAAAGTTATGAGGCTGAGATGCAAAAGCATGAATCCTAGACTGATATGCTATATGCTAGCATTGGAAGTATTAGAGACAAGAATATTATTTCTTCAATTCCAAAAGTTGAAAATATATGTTTTCTCATGACAAAGTGAGGGATTCGACAGGTTACCACCCTCACTCACTCTCTCTCGTTGGTACTGATCTCTAATCCAGAAAGAGCACCCTAACTGCATATAAGTCCTATATCTTTGCAGACCAGACAAGACTTTGTAAATATTTCGAATGGAAATTTAAAAAACCAACATACTCCCATTTAATTCTCACATAGCATGAATTCAAAAATCATTAATTGGATTAATGTAGATCCCCTGCAGAAAAAGTTATTGAGTGTGAAAACAGCTACCGAAAAAAAAATAAATTGTACTTGATGCATTCATAGAAGTCAAAGAGTTAATAAAACGAGGGTATTGTTCCAAAGCTTTAAAAAGGCTAGTAATAATAATAATAATGTGCCTTAAGAGGTATTTTTTCAATATTTGTGAAGGGCAAGGGAATCATATTAACCATTCAGATGATCAAAGAGTGGTCAAAAATGGAAATAAAATATTTGATAATAAATATGTCGGTGTGTGGAGATTCACCTTGGCGAAGTCATTTGACTTGGCTGAGATTCCAAACCAGATCTTTCAAGTCAAATGATTTTCATTATAAAAATTTCAATTTTTGAGCATTAATTAATGACATCATGCATAATTGCATAATATTCTGTGACACTTCTATTGGAATTAATAATAAATGTTTGCATAATGCAGTCCTGCCTCACCTCCATTACCATATTTTAATGATCCTCAAATTTAATTGCACTATATGAATTAATTTTTAATCACCAAATCCAGTGCTATATTCACTTGGCACATGTATTTTCAGCGGTGACTAGGTTTACTTTAAACTTGACTTTTCAATCATAAAAAGACAGTTTTGGGGGATCTATTTGAAATCATCAGTGTTCTGCAAATGGTTGTTATGAATTAAAATTAAGATTGAGAGAGAGAAAAAAAAGATTGAGAATTCTGAGTAATTAGGGCTTTAAAAAATTGCATTTTGCACCAGCTACCTTCCCTCATCGCCTTGCATGCCCTCATTGTTCCATACTTCAATCAAAAATAACAACGGCTTTGACTTTGTTTCAAAGGACTGGGGATGAGGGGAATAGGGAATTTGTTTGGTCACCCATTCCCACAGCACCCTCAGCAGCAGTCGCAAGCATGCATTGCGTACTCACCTCCCTCCCTGGGGGTCCCATCTCCCCTGGCAGGCCTTCGAGTCCCGCCTCTCCAGGGTACCCCCTCTCCCCTGGTGGACCCCTATCTCCCGGCAGACCGGCCAATCCATTCAATCCGCCCTCTCCCTTCTCACCCTTCGATCCCGAGTAACAATCGGAGCACCTGCCTCCCGCATCGCCCTTCTCACCAGGCGTCCCTGAAAGAGTACAAAAGCACTTGAGCAATTGTCCATCAATTACCAAAAGGTGCACGTTCCCAATGAGACAACCACCGATAGCAGACCAGAATTCCCAACACTGATCAACAAGGAGAGGGAAAGTGGACCGTAGTGGACACAGGACAGGAGGTCAACTGCCTGATTTCAATTGCCTCCCTGCATTTGTGTTAGTCGGTTGTTTTCTACATTATGGTGCAGTCGGGTGAGATGCATGAGTGAAGTCAAGTATACAAAGTAAAGGCCCCATGATTGTGAAATTGCTGGCCTTATTTCTACCGCCCTCTGCTACAAAACAACAATAACTTATACTCTAATGTGCCTTCTTCGAAATTCCTTAGGCCACTAATCCTTTTAAAACTAGTTAATAATTATTACAAATAACAAATTCAAATTGATACACTTAAATTGTTCTTTTATCAGGAAATCATCATTAAATTTTGAAATAAGTCTAACACACCTATTACTATGAAACCTTGGCACATGTATGCACTTCAAAGAAAGTTATTAGAATAGTATGCTCAATGAAAAAGTAAAAGTAAATTTATTGAATTATTTTCATATTTAAGAAAATATCAGTCACTGCAATACTTCTATACAAATTACTTCACCTTTGAGTGTGCATTAAAAATTGAAAAATGTTGTATAAGTTCTGATAATTGTGTAGCTGAAATTTTTTAACATTTGCCTTATCCCACATTCAGCATAACAAGGTAAATAATAGTTTGGAAATAGAATGTGGAAGAAGGGGCAAGTCTCAAATCGCTATTTTGGCATGAATACTAACTATGGCACGCAGTCATCTCCAAGTGACTCACCAGAGTATCCAGGTTGACCAGGCCTACCAGCAACGCCTGGCTCTCCCCTCGCCCCAGGGGGGCCAGGGGGGCCTGAGATGCCTTGCTTAGAGTCGCCGGGGAATCCTCTGGGCCCAGTGTAGCCCAACTCACCCTTCTGCCCCTTCTCGCCATCCCTTCCAGGTGACCCATCCAGACCCTTGGGACCCTGAGACAGCAAACAGTCAACCAGAAACATCATCAATATCACACATTCCCCAGTAGTTCATAGTCCCATGCTCCATGCCATTCAAAATTACCAAACCGATGTACAGACGTGACAATGACCACTTAAATAAAACTAAAATTGCAACTAATATAACTTCAAGGAGTTTTGGTTGTCAACTAAAAAAGATTTCCCAACATTAGCCTCCGGTACATATCACAAAAACATCGTAAGAACATGGAAATTATCCTTAGAAATACTGCTCCATGTAATCAATATATTCAAAGCATGGTAAACTCAACCATGAAAGTAATAAACTACCTAAGTGGTAGTAGTGGTAAAGTAATGTAATAAGGTGCTTGCCAAGGAGACAGAAAGTTTCATTCTACAATCAAAAATTCCACTTCTTTCAAAGGAACACTGACTTAAGGCTTTAAAAAAAACCCTCATCCGATCACAAACCATAAAAGGGTTGGAGATTCACTTTATGATGAAGAAATGGAAGATGCACAACAAGCAGGAGTGATCAAGAGAGGCCCTTACAAATCCTCGGGCATGAATGTCGATTTGCTCTGGGGTTAGTCATTCACAAATATGTTTCATTTTGGCCACTTCAGGAACTTCTATATAAACTGAAATCTATCACTGAAGGGAAAATTAAAAAGCTCGGATGGTAAGTAACGGGATTGCAATAAAATATTCATTCTAATAATTCTTGATATGAGTATAGCTGCACGTGAATAAAGAGGTGATAAATGAAGCAGATCTAGGGCAGAGGGGGAATGGGGAGGTGAATCAAGGCCACGGGGAAACATGCACCAAAAAATAGGGGCACCATTGTGATGTTTTCAATGATTATTTCTATTAATAAGCAATATAATGGGCAACAGCCTAGCCAAGTTGAAACACTGGTTCTCGTGAGATCAAAGAACTTAAGCAACATTGGGCCTGGATGGAGGCTGGATCCTTAGATGGGGGGTGGAGGGAGATGGGGCCGCCATGGATCTGATGTGAGTGAGGGGGCGGCCAGCATGAGTGGATGGCACTGCCCTGCTTCAGGTTGGGGTTGGAGGGATGACCTCTACTGCATGTGGCAGGCAGGTGAGAGGTGGGTCGGTACAATGGGCCAAAGAGATCTAATTGCCTCACAGGGCTCCTGTCAAAGGCCCCCAAACACCAGCAACTCATTAGTAAAGAATACTATGCAAAAATTTACGTTATATTGTGATTGTGTCCTAATGGACCTGAATCTTCACAAACTAAAGCATTTTATGGGAGATGGGGGTTGGAGGTAATGGGCCTTCAAAAATTCCTTTGCCCCATGTGTCAACTTTTCTAGATTAAGCTATAGATGAAGAGAGGAATTATGGGTCTCACTCTTAATTTCAACAAGGTAAAATGAACATAGATGTCCTCCTAATTGCAGACAATCCTCCCCAGACAATCATGAGATGAAATGTTAAACAAAGAGATGTTAAACTTCCCAACCTTCTCTCCCCTAAAGTTTAATGTGCACAGGATTCTGGTAACAGTGGCTTCTTGTCGGGTAAAACCCCAACTGTCCCCACTTCGGTTTTTACTGATCATGGATGTGGGTGGAAAGAATAATTCAGTTCCAAAAATAAAATTATGCTCTAATGAAAGAGCAATTTGCACATGAGAATATTTATGTTTGTCACTCTGAAATGTTTGGTTCCTCACAACTTACTGCCTCCAGGTTTAACTGAACCAAATGATGATGCAATAGCATCTTAAGTACTGTACTTTTTATTGATATGTAGCTTGCTTGCTTAATTTGTAAGCCAAAGAACAAACAGATGGACTCACCACAATAGAGAGCCCCTTCTCTCCTTGCAATCCACGTGGCCCTGGAGGTCCCTGGGGCCCTGTGAAACCCCTTGGTCCAGTTTCACCAGGAAAACCTACATCAGCAAAAACAAGAGGGTTTAGTCTATAAATCAAGGAAAAAAACACCATTCTATGAGAAATCTCACAATGCCTGCAGCAATTGCACTCATTTTCAGAGCCAGAGGAAATTTTTCAAGTACTGATCGAAATGGTATGAATTGCTATGGTGACAACTAACTCAGTGAATTCAAATACATGATTTTTTTCAGGCTTAAATTCATCAGTTTGAACATCTAGGAATTTAATGTAGGACTGTGCATTACCAGGGTAATTTTAATTAATTTCTTTAACAGAGCATGATGGTTCCTATTCAGCAGAAGTATGGATCTTTAGTAAAGTCTTTTGCATCTCAAAAGGAATTGCAGCAGATTTTAATATTTTATTAGTTTATATTTATTGGCTGTCATGTACCAAAACATATATTCAATAGCTAATTAAAGCGTAATATAAGAATAAACTCTCCAATGGCATCAGATTGATTTGACCAGATGACAATCATCAGGGAGAAAAAACTTGGTAAACTTTGACATAATGAATCATTTAATAATAAATCATTGTTATAACCAGTATTGAGTGAAGCTTTATTATTTTTCATTTTGAAGTGAATCAGTCAAAATCCTAAAAAATCAATTAATGCTGAACAAGATTTGTTACTTGATAGAAAAACTGGTTGCATACCTACATGCAAACTTTCTCGAGAGCTCAATTCCTTTGTAAGAAAAATTACCAAGTAATTATGCTCATAAAACATTACATATGAAGTAATGTGACACATGATAATGAAGATTTTCAAGACAAATAGTGATTATAGGCACTTCAAAACATACTTATGTAGTCCTCACATATCCATTGCAACCCTCAAGGATCTCCTTATGGCCTATTCAGAGAGCTATTTGAAATGTCTTATATAGCTCAACTTAAAAGCTCTTAAAAGTGTTAGGGAAATGCATGGGATACTGACTCATATTGTCATTAGTTGATAGAAACAGCTTCAGAAAAGTGCCTTCCATAAAAAGTGTCCTGCTAAGTCCAAACAAATGAGAATTTAAAAACTGTAAATTCAGAGAAAGGTTGACCCATGGTTCCCAAGCATTACCTGGTTGGCCTGATTCTCCCTTGGCCCCTTTCACCCCTGGAAATCCTTCAGGGCCAGGAGCTCCAGGGATTCCTGAGCCACCAGTTGGTCCTGAAGGGCCACGAGGCCCCTGAGGCCCTGGATATCCATCCAAGCCTTTGGGGCCCGGTGCTCCTGGGAACCCTCTTGGACCTTGCGGTCCTGGAATCCCAGGCTTCCCTTTTCCACCCTGCAAAGACAACGAGAGGGAAACAATAAACTATGCACAGCCAAGTATCGCAAAACAAGAGACATCAGGTCACTCAGTTTGAACACAATCAAAGTCCGAGTAATATTTGGGGAAGACAATGGGCAAAAAGATATTCTCATCATTCTAATGAGGAGAAGATATGGCAAATGATTTGTTAATTATATATTTTTTATTTATTTAAGACCACAATTACAGTAGACAAAGGATAACATTGTCAAACATGCAAATCCAGGTCCTAAATGGAGAAAAAAAAACCATGTAGGTGGGATTTGTGCACACAACCTCCAGATTAGCAAGCAAGGATGTTGTTACCCCACCACCAAGGCCAGTACCACATTATGATGGCACTCTAATCTTCCACTCTAATCTATTCCCTTTCCCCAGGAGGAAAAGATTTCAATATTTCTTACAGCAAATTAAGTCCTTGATTAAGGTTATCATGGTTTACACTTTTTCTAATATATGGTCATCCTTAAGAGCCATTCCTGATTTCTTTTCCCACGATTACCTGCTTTTTAGGGAATGGGACGTCTGGCCACGGCCACTTCAGTGCATCCACCTTGGCAATGGTCGTTTCGATGCTGGCCATCTTAGTGTGATTCCATGCCTTCCATCCAGACAGAGATATGGCGATGGTGCATGGACACTATTGAAAGCCCAGGAATCGAAACTCTAACGTTACTAACCCCTAGCTGTTCAGTCTATTTTTTCAAAACACATTTCTTTAGTACTTCCCTTGTATTTCTCTCTAAATGACTTACACTTTAACCTGCCACCTACGCTATATATTTATCAGGTAAGAGAAATTATATTGAAAATATGCTGATGATTATGCCATGCTAGGAACAGCTTCGATGAATAGGTGATTGTTACCATCTCTATGCTTAAGATAATATGATCAAAGTGTTTAGTTGACTAATCCAAGCATTTACCCTAATCCAACCGAAATAATGGCAAAAATATGCTGTAATTAGGCAATTTTCTTCCCTTAGTCGAAAATATGCAATAGTCAACCCCAATGAAATATATATTTGGAGGTCATGCTCAAATAAGTATCAGAATTCAGCTCCTGGCTGGTGGTATGTTAGACATAAAATTTTGAAAGACCTATCTGCTCACATTTATTAAAGTTAACAGAGGTTTCCGCTGTTGGCTTTATACCAGGAGAGAGTTTCGATTGCGGGCCTTTCTATAGCATCCATGCACCATCACCATGCCTTTATCTTGACATAAGATATGGGATCGTGCTGAGATGGCCATCGCTGAAATGGCCAGAACCGAGCTGGGCTCTTGCCAAAATGTCCAGTGCCAAGGCGGCAGGCACCGAGTTGGCCGTTGTCCTAGACCCAACCTTTGATTAGAAACATTTTAATCACATTAGGCAGTCTTCCATGCAGGAATGATATAACAAATTGCTGTGATAATAATTGCAGCAAGAATCCTGTACCATATGCACTCTTTATTTGAACCTCTGTATCACACAATGCATAGATCATTGGCTTTTGAGGATTTTCTTTGAAATAAGCTCTGTGCATGTTATGAAAACTTTAGCAAATAATATTAATTGCTGTAATAAACATAACAAATAAACCACTTTGCTTGTAAAATCCATTAGCAAAGAAATTATATTTGAGATGCATGAATTAGTAAAATTTTATGCTGCAATATCCCATTATATGAAATTAAGTTGTACCAAAAAGGCAGGCTAAAGCATTACTCATACAGTGACGCCATTTCTCAGCACACTTTAGGATAACAACAAAAACAAGTATTTAGCAAGTAAAATTTATATCCAGAATGTTCTTGATGGGTCAAATAATCATGTGACGGTGTCTGTATTCATGAATTTTAAGCCACCTAATCTATTAACATGAAATTTCACAAACATAATGCAAAACATTTTTTCCTGTTTTCAGGTTTTTGAGAAATACCAGGAAAAAACAATAGCACTTGGAGAAGCATTCTCTATTTCTTTGGATATTTAAATTAACTGGCATGAAGACATACCCCAGGGAGGCCAGGAGGGCCCCGAAGACCTTGTGGACCCGAAGGACCATCCCGCCCTGGCTCTCCTTTGATGCCAATCCTTCCCGGGAGTCCCGACAAGCCATCAATGCCCTGATCTCCCTTCTGGCCTTCTGGTCCAGGAGGCCCTGAGAAACCATCACGCCCCTGTGCAGGAAACAAAAGAAAGTTCAACTTCAAAGATACATCGAGACAAGCAGTGATGCCGCCAGGGGTTAATGATGCTGGATGCAATGCACTCGTCTTTAATTAACGAAGTTCTTGAAAATGAACCCCACAGGTGTACATTACACAACTTTGAGCTCAAGCTGACCAGTACAAAACTTCACCTCATGGCAAAAGGTGAATTAATATTCAGCCGATGAGCATTTTGAAACTGAGAAATGAATATAGCGCATCTTGCATAAAAGGCAACCTTCCACCCCCTCTCCACAAAGACAAGGTTTTCTAAGATGATAAACCTTCAGGTTAGCTAACAGAAATTGCTGAAAAATGACAAACAGCAGTAACACATAAAAAATTTAGCTTATTCCTTTTTACCTGGAATTTTTAAAACAATGTCATTAAATATTTGATAAGCTTAATTTCCTCTATTTTACATTCATAATTAAATTATAATGTACAAAATGGTAAAACAAAATGCATTCAGATCCATAGATTATAATTCACCCATTAAAGCACTTTAGAGATTAATAAAAACTCAACAAATCTTACAGAAGGTGGAGTTTTTTCCATTGTTCTAACTTCAATTACTATCCTACTTTTGCCACTACATTTTCATTTACTGTTAGGGAATTACAACGTAATGTTTAACTATTTATTAAAATTTATTCCGCAAATCCCCAGGTATTACGATTGACCAAAGACCTAGATACTTTTAATCCATCAACAAAATCACCGTAATCAACCCGAAGGTCGGTTTGGTAGGTGAGAATGGTAGAGCTCATCCAGCACTAAGCCCTAATACGGCATGAGTGGAATTCACAAATCAGGGTAATAAGGGTGGGGCCAGTTCCCTTACTCCTTCTGTTCACCGCCTGTGATTTCCCAGGATGACCCGAAAAATGGTACACAGC
>LYUA01000900.1:20155-33544 GCA_002093875.1 Calopteryx splendens | reverse complement strand
ACTTACCCATGACCCGTCTAATGAACCCTAGTTTCTTCATGGCAGCCCCGCATATTCTCCTAATGTGTGTACCCCACGAAAGGTCTGGTGTGAGTGTGACCTCTTAAGTATTCATTTCCTCTCTGTTCTCCTCAATTCGGTTCCGTCGACTTAATACTTAAATTCGCGTTTTCCGTTTTTTCTACCCCAAAAGCTAATCACTGTACGTTTAATAATATTTTGTTCTAACCCGCATTCCTTACACTATGCTGAAATATTGCCTAGGTCGTAAAAGAGTCGCACCCTAACCCTTGAATGAACATAAAATTCGCAAAAAAAACTTTATAAATTGTAGAAATTCATAAAACAAGCATGCTCTGAAACTCATAACTTATTTCATAACTAACTCTTGAACTAATTTTAAGGATATTGACCGGGATTTCGAGCCTGTGATCAGAGGATCAATCGCTCTTGGAGGTAAACGCTAGGAGCTGTCGGCATCATATAAAGTTTCTAAATCATTGGCGCCTTCATTCAACTGCACCTCAGCAGTTTTGCGCCCGCCTCTCACAAGAGGGAGAGGAAACACTTGGAGAGGAGAAGAGCTTTGGATACTTTCTGCTGCATAGAAATCGTCGCTCCGGCACACCTCTATCCCGAGAGCGGGGCAAGGAATGAGGTGCAAGGAAATATTAAATGGAACGAAGAACGGAACATTTTTTAAGGAGTTGCTGAAACGTTTTGTTCGTCAGAAAAAGATTGCAATGTATCTCTATGTATTCCTAGCCGTTTTATCTATGGCATATATTATCAAATTAGCGGTCCGACACTTATATATAAGTTGGGGTGAGAATACGATAAATGATTGAACTTCAGGAATAAACCCACAAGGTTCATTTTTTTGCCATTTGAATCTAGCGTTAAACTCTCTTTCTCTTGATGATTCCCAACACAGGTCTGCAAGTATTGTATTGACACATTGAACTTTATCATTATTATTTATAACCAATATGGCTGCTTTACGTTGGACGTTCTCGATTTCACGCTTGGAACTGGCTTCCGACCCCGAGGACCCGCGTTCGAATCCCACCAGTGGCAGGATTTTTCAACGGTATCCCAATCCATGTGGACGGCACGTCAGGGGTATACTCCGTCCGGGACGCAAAATAGTGGACCCCTTGACGCTCTTTGTTAGGAGTGGGCTAATGTCGACGCCAGGTTTCTCTCCAATCCCTGAAAATCATACATCTACCAAATAACCCACCTCTTCCTTGTGGCACCAATGATCTCAACTATCGGTCGCCTTCCCTGACAGGCAACTACTACTATTACGAATGGGACTTTCCTAGACCATTCTTATATACCGGACGGGTACTCTAAATACATTTATAGCAACGTTTGCTAATTTACTCTAATCACATGAGCACAGAATACGTTTCACTAAATTTCCTATATTTGGTATACCAGGACTACAAAATAGGTCAATTATGATTACCCGATATACTTTCGAACGGAATATGAGCCTGCCCTATCAGATGTGACAAAACAATGCATTTACCACGCGTTTGAATTCTTAGCGCAAGAACTCACTTATTTTTACTTTCCCTGACTCTGGAATTGATGAAGACGATTCCTGGATTACACACCTTTCCTGAGCGAACACCTTTCGAGACCTGACACACACACATACACACACGGGGAATTGAAATTTCCCCAAGTGGTGCGACATGACATTTTCTCGCAACAATGCTCTCCCCACTCTATAATATATTAATAATTGATGACGTATTTCTCACCCCTCCCCTCCCACCCAAGCTATTATCGGTGTCTTAATCAGGATCGAAATTATAATCGTGAAATGAGCGAAGCTGATGGAGGAACCTGATGTCTTTACCGCAAGTATGTGCTCATCCTCGAGCTTATCAGTTCTTTCACAATCCCAAGTGTAGCATTTTCATTTTCTAAAGGTCTTTTTTTATTATTAAAAACAACACGAGGCAAAATGCTCACCGGGCCTACTTATTTTCTCTATTATCACTTCGGTTTTAATTTTCTCGGGGCTCTCTGGGGTCCACGGCATTATGCATTTCGAATTGCCAATTCCGGGAAATATCGAGCAAAGCAAGCCCACAAACTATTGGAAAGTCAACAACGCGGAAGAATGAAATGACAATCACATATGTTGCGGAGACACCAAGGAGTACCCTTTTAATCTCAATCAAGAGTGTTGAAGGATTCTCCTTTCTCTAGGCTCTTTCTCTTTCCATCCACTCGTCCCACATCATCCTCCCATCTCCTTCCAACCCTTTCTCAGTCTCAGAAGTCCTCTCACTCAAAATTTCGATCATGCTAAAGGAAAATTACTACCATTCCCACCCTCGAAGTGAGTTTGGGGACCCATTATATTCTCTCCCTGCCCCATTCCACCCGACATCCACCCACACACGATGGGAGGAATCTTCCTCGGCCCTTCCCGTTGGTATTTCACGGCATTTGGTGTTATTATATTAGCCATAACTACTCGTCAACTCTTGAGATGATCCATGCGCGAGCCTTGGATTTAATAATTTGGTAGAGTCGGTGTGGAATTGAAGGCCTTCATCTAGGATGGAATGAAATAATCCCACAAATATTCTTAAGGCCGTAAATTCCATATTCCGCAAATCTTACATAAATCCGGGATTCCGCATATATTTCTTATGTCACCCTTTCATATTTTTCAGCATAATGCCGCGTAATATCGTATGCATTTCATTATTTGATCATAAATACTGACATCATAACTGTAAAAGAAATGTATCCTGATTTAAAAAGGCGGATAAGAGGCTCATGTGACGGCATTAGTTAAAACGTTTTTCAAAGAAATTATAACCGCAAAGCTGGACATAATAAATTGGTTAGGGAATTCCATTATTAAGAGTAGCTTCCGTAACGAATATTTTAGAAAGGAACTGTGCTCTGTCAAGAATGAAAGAACCAAATGCGTGTGCTTCGCGCAAACCGCTTGATTCCGATAATCATATTCCACATTCACTCGACGAACAAATACCTACACTATCTAACTCGTATCACAATAATTAGTATCAAAATATCATGACAGAATCGTTCGTACTAATCAACTACCACTTTCCCCAAGTACATTGGAAAAGAGCGTTAAACACAGACGAGAAACCGCAATTCCTGTGAAATGTTATCAAAGATTTTATAGAGAAGTTCTTTACGAAAAGCCAGTGGCGTGACCAGAAAATAATTTCGGGGGATAATCCTGACACTTAGTGACCAACAGCACTGCACCTGAAGAATGTAGGTATTGCTTCCATCCAAAAGCTTTATTCAAATATTTTTTAGTGGCACTTTATTTTTGTTGGTATTTTTAAATTACTAATGAAATTGCACTTTGCATGACATTACCAGTGGTACCTAACTTTGTCAACTTATCATACATATGGAAGTAAAATGTCGGAGGAGGGGGGGTATTTTGCCTAATCAGAACCCCCTTGCTATACCACTGCAACAAGCCGTGAAATAACCCACTTATGGGAATGGTGTGCCTATCGCAGTTGTTTCTTACAATCAATCATGAATATTAACCCGTTAAATGAAACTTTTAACAAGAGTTTAAGTGGCCAAAATGTTGTTTAACTTCGTATTCTTCCACTTCTATTAACACGCCCTACAAACGGTTTCGCTCAGGTGTGAATACGTATCCTAGCCACTTCTTGAATCTTATAACTATTCCAATAATTGGGTGGGGGGGGGCGGGGTAGCAATTGATATCTGCTCTTTGTTGGAGAAGCAGAAGAGAGGCATTCAGCGCCTCTCCCTTTTCCGCACCCTCCATCCACTCCCCATCACCCCCGAAGAAGCGTCGCCCACCCAAACTGAAACTATGAACATTCTTCATTTGCAGCTGACTTTGACATCTTCCGAGCAAATAAACTTACACCATTCCTGTATTTTAATAACGTGCAACGTAATTCACGAGTACAAAACTACCGAATTCATTTAGAATTTCTTATCACATGTTATACTAACTAGCACATCAGTGTGAGATACACAAATTTAGTACTTAGCCAAAAATAGCTTCACATTGATAAAAAAGAGAGCCAGTAACAGTTTTAATTACTCCCCAGCATTAATTAATCAAGGTCTAAGTTAATAGAATCCTTAGTCATGAGACCAGGAATTCGGAACCAGTTGAGACATGAGGTGGGGTTCCACCTATCAGGAAAATGTCGATATTTTGAAGAAATCAACTTGGACTCGGAGGCTTCCGGAAATTACATACCCCTAAATGCAGAAAAATAAAGGCACGCGGGTTGACCAACCAAAGAGTTAATAATGAGTGCTTATAATGATACATCAAACTGATTCATTGAGGAATGGATCTATGGAAGAATATGAAATGGTGTGCTACACACTTTTACTTTATGAGTATTATATAAGTATGAAAACGGACAGAACAAGCAAATACGTATATGTAACTTTACTATTTTTACAGCACTCTCTTTGCTGTCTCCCTTTTACCTTTTGCCACAAACATTTGACTCCAAGTCGTTTCTGTTGATCAGCACACAGAATGTCGACTGCCAATATGTATTCAGATTGGTTGGCACAATGACTATATTGTCAGTACACTGACATGGTATACCATCATCCAAAATGTGAAACAAATTAAAGTAAACTTTTGTTAACATAAATAACATTTATATAAATAACAACATTCATTAAACATCAACATACATTAAAGTAAACTCTTGTTAACATAAATAACATAACTTTTGTTAACATAATCTTCATGGTTGTAGATGACGATATTTTTGCTGACGAAACATTCAGTTTACTAAACAAGTATTAGGATCGAGTCTAGAGCTATGCCTGCATAGATTGTAATTCCTTACATTAATCTATTAGTATATTTTTATCATGTTACTCGCTGTTCTTTTAATACGGAGCGTCACATCACGGAATTTACCTCAATCATTACTTACGAGTCTAAATATTTCAATAATAAAAAGAAATCAAAAAATGTCATCAAAATAAAAATTTCAAGCATGTTGAGGTGTAGATATGATCCGAATGGAAATTCTTTTTCCTAATGAGCTATTTATATCCTATATCCTAATCCCTAATGTGCCTAACCATTTTCCATGCTACAAAATACCTAAATATTTCGGAAATTCTCGATGAAACACATCGAAGGTCTTTTGGTATATTATGGTATTTGGTCTATCAACGCCATTCCATTTGTAATATTTTGTAAATGTTGCTCCCTTTGGCGAGGCCGTGGCATACACAAGTTTGGTCATTAGGACGGTCCATGAAAAATAACAATTCGATAGTTTCGCCGGTGTCAAAACATGTGAATGCACCATACATACAACAAAAAATAAAAATAATGTACTCACCAATCATTGGTCTATCAGAAATAAGCAAGATGTTACCAGCAGAAGCCCGACTCCTCCCACATTATAATATAATTTTGCCAGACGATGCCACTATAATGTTTTTGATGAAACTTGCTATACTTTCCCCTAATGTTTAAGCAACCACTTCACTCCTTGGTACTTGTGCCATGTAACCTTTGGAACAATGACAAAAAATAGTGGAACAGCGGTTCTACCATTATATGAATGTCATTCTTCATGCCCCATGAAGTGAGCAATGTTTTGTGAATGTATGACAAAATGATAATTATTCACCGTTTCCATGTGGCTTAAGTAGTTAGCATGTCTTAGCACAAATCACCAATCTGTAGTTCAGTCATCGTGAAGAACAGATTTCTTCATATTGTGTTAAGTGGCACAAAGTGACTTGGCGAGATGATACGTGAATATTATATGAGGCCTCTAAAAAACCAACATCAAGCGGAGTATCTTCATAGAAATCTTTAACCACAAAAGAAAGAAATGCATTGCGTACACGAACATGTAAGCTATTTTCGAAACTTTGGGACTCACTTACGAATCACAAGTACATTTTGAAAACCTCCGGGTACGACATGACTCCGTCGCGTGCTGTCACCTGTGGCCTCAAGGCTCAACTACAGAAATATTTTTGGAAAATTAGTCATTTGGCGTCTGGCGGTTATTTGTACGGACAAGGGTGCAGGTTAAACGAATTCGTGTTTTATTTTAACCATTCAAGTGATATAACAATTTGCCTGATTCTGCAGTTTAACAATTTTATAAATCACAGAAACACACCTTTCTGGTAGTTGATGAAGATTGTAGAAAGTCGTTTTATAACCAGCTTTGAAGTATCATCTATTTATTCAAACCAAGCCGAATATTCTTCTCTTTTAGGACAGCTATGAAAGTATAAGCTTGGCTATTGCTGAGGTAATTATATGTAGCTTATCAAACTAATTGAAACTGGATAATGTTGTTATGTCATGTTATTAGAAATTTTTAATATAGTATTCGAATGTCTGTTATTCCTAATTGGTATAATTTGTATCGCTGTGGATCTACGGTTTAGCTTTCTACCTTCCAGCATGTTATAATATTGTTTTAAATTATTTTTATAAAATGCGTTATCGGCTCAATCGAATAGATTACATTGTGTGTGTATGTGTGTGATATCAAACCAAGAGTAGCAGATTTGCCAATATTAGCGAATTTCAGTAAACAAAAAACGTTTTCTTCCCCAAGAGTAATTTTACGTTTGACCATCAGATTGCTGATAGGCAGTACCATTTATTAGTTCGTGGGTAAGTAACAAATTTCACTTCCGGCTATTAACCTTGGGCATGCGTCACAGTGTATGCAACCACTGACGACGGATTTCCCTTTAGAACAAGCTTTCATTTCCCTAATGTATCATCGTCATAGACATATTGTTATATCCAATAACTGTGAACTTCGGAAGTATAGTCATGGTATGCTGACGATACTTTTGACGATAGTTTTGACGGGAGAATGGAAAAAACCGACACTATTGACAATGAGTGCGAGATAAATGAAGAGGGCAAAAAATATGTTTGACGTGTAGAATTACCTAATTGCCCTGCGGCTCGTCCTCCTAAAGCATGGTCCCGAGGGGCATAAAATGGAAAATGGCTCAATTCCGTGTGTATATCTCGCCAATCGGCCTCGTTTTTCCATCGTCTAGTCTACCCTCTATCTACCAAGACGTAGCCGAAGGAGACAAGGGCGTCAATTCATGGCGACAAATGTTGGCGGCGCCTCAGTGGGGTTTTTTTATCGAGAAAAACAGCGTGGCCGGGATCGCCGTCTTGAGAGAACGTCGAATAAAATAATATTAAAAAAAAAGAACGAGGCCGAGCCCTCTCGTCCGGTTCCGAGATTAACGAAGTGGAGAGGGTGCGACCCCTCAAAAAAATGTATTATAATAAAAATGAAAGAGATGGGTTCAAAGGTCCCCTTCCTGTTCAGCTCCCCATCGGGTCATCTAGTGGACCTTGTTGGAAGAAAATAGTTTTATTATTTAGTGTTAACGTCCTCGCAAACAAATTCTCACTCCACCCGAGAACCGATGTGTGCAGAAGGTCGTTGATTCCTGAATTTTTTAGCCCTCATTTGGTCAGCTATTGATAAAAATCACAAGTCTGGATCCTGACTCTCATGATCGGAAATAAAGAACCATTCATATTTGATGTTGGCAATGCCAAACATGAGAGATTTTTTAACGTGTGGAACTGGTGTTAGGTGAATATTTACTTCATTGCATCAAAAGTATTTTGTTCTGCTCACTTATAAAAAAAGTCAGCTAAATTATTTTGTGATATAGGTATTAATTCCATGGTAGAAACGTTTTGTGTTAAGTCTACCCGTTCTCACCCCTTGTGCCAGTATTTTTATCACTGCATATATGCATAAGACTATTTTGACTTTTCTGAGACTATCCGTATCTGGTTCTTTTCATGCCTTCATTCCCAATACAATTCAGCATGAAGAAGGAGGAAGGTTTCTCCTTTCCCAAAGCTGTTACTGTCGAAAGGTATCATGGTTGAATTGGCCCAGCTGGAATAGCTACCTAACAAGAGTTTTCATTGCCAACTTGTATTGAAATACTTTGGTAAAGTGCAATCAACCTTATAGAAAGATTTTATGACAACACCTTAATGCATTTCATCCTTTCATTGTTATTGTTCTTCAATTTAATTTGATATGCTGTCTAGTTATGATTGTTTTATAATCATTATATAATGCTAATTATTTAGAGTTTTTCCAGAGGTGTTTGAAACTTACAACTCGGAAATTCGAGAAGAGTGCATAGCAATCAATAACTGATTTTCACTAAATTTTTCCCATCCACAAAAGTTTAGACTAAAATAAGCGTTATGAATTCATGCCATATTATAAGTGCCAACTTAAGGAATGATGTGATTTCCTGAGCTAATTACTATTTAATATGTATTTTAATATGCTTAAATTTACAAATGAAAATAGATGCTATGCTATCACAGAAAAAAATTACAAGGTATTTAGGTGCAGCATTCACGAGAAAAGATTAAAAAAAAGTGTTTTCAAAGTTAAGTAATATCTCATAATTGAGCCACTGCCTGACATTTAACATGATCCACTCTCACTGGCCATCTGCTATTTGCATATTGCTTTAATTAAGTACAAAAATCTCTTAGAGTGGTACTTCCTAAAAAGAGAAAAATTGTGTTATTCTTGTCTGCTCTGAAATGAGACAGATGAAAATCAATTGCTTGAGGCCAAGTTATGTATTTCCTTGGATATTTTTCTTCCCACAGGCTTGCAAGGGATGCACTGGCTCCTCGAAATGTGACTGCACTGGCATTAAAGGCCAGCAGGGAGAGATTGGGATTACTGGGCTCCGAGGGAGTGAAGGGATACCTGGAGACATTGGACCCGAAGGACCTGAAGGCATCAAAGGAGAGAAGGGAACGTTTGGGGATTATGGATCCATGGGGGACAAAGGATACAGGGTAAGAAGGATCCCTTCCCCCTTCTCTCTCTGCATTTCCTCATGTGAAGAAATCGTAGCAGATGAAATCAGCCAGTCATTTTTTTTAATGGTAATCTACCGGTAAGGGTAGGTTTCAGATGGACACTCACCCCTACAGCAACGCTTTCTTCATTTCCGAATACCTCCTGCCTCCCTTCATTTCATCCAACATTCCTAATATTTTCCTCCCACTTCCCCTCTTACCCAACATTATCCACTCCATCACATTCTCCAGCAATCCATCACCACTCCGCACTCCTCGCATCCACTTCTCCTGCCTTCTTTGGATTTCTCCCTTCTCTCCTACCATTCCCAAAACCTCTTTGTTCATATTCCTATTCATCCATTTCACATTTCCCATCCCTCTCCACATCTCAAAAGCTTTAAACCTATGATTTTCATCTTGCATCAATGACAAGTTTCCAAGCCAAACAAAATGGCCTTCTATGCCAACCTTATCACCAGTCACTGCCTCTCAAAAATAAACATTTCACGGACCTTAGTTATTTGATATAACCAAGTAGAGGTAGTGCATTGAGGAGGAGGAGGAAGAAAACACTTATTAAACTCCACATAATAATTTTTTACTATGCATCCTAGGATTTGATGAATGACCCTCAGATGGATTTTAATGTCATCTTCAGTTGTATGGAAAAATCTATGTTGTGTGAAAATCTATGTGGAGACCTAGGTTGTGTAAATAAATAATTATGATAAATATCTCTGTTTGAGACTCATGATTGGCTTCAGTGAATGGGGAGCTGAGCTGTGGAGAACGAGAAAAAACTCGAACCTGGCATTATTGAATAGAATTGAAATGGACAGCGTGGAACATAGACTCAAAATTTATTTCAGGTTTGGATGAATTTCCAAATCTTGCTGTTAAACTTCAGTCTCCCCCCATTAAAGAACATCTATTGGACATGATTAATGAATTGCTGAGACTTGTTTTTTTTCCAACACATCTTAAAATGGCCTTTTATTGTACATAATGTTGATGGGAAGATTAAGTCTGCCAACAGTGTTGTTGTGTTCAAAAGAGGAGTTAGGAACTTTTTGCAATTCAATGTTTTCTACCTCTTGAGAGATTATTTTGATTGCTCACCTGAAAATTGTTTACAAATTATATTCATTTTTTTTCTAGTTTAACGTTTCACATGTGTATTAGTTAATCTGATCATCTGACAAATAAAGTTATTATTATTAATGACCGGCAGATTACACATTTGCAATTTTACCCTTTGCATTTTTCATTAATGTTTGTAATCTAATCCTAAATTAATAAAATCAATAACAGCTTTTTAAAAATATGGGTGAAAATGAATTACCAAACGATGTGCTGGAATTTTCTTTTATTGACTCAAAATTAAATATAGAAATAACTCATTGTTTCTATTGTTCAAGCTCTTTTAAAAAAGTAGCCACTACCTTATGATTGTTTTTTTTGTTGACTACACCATATGTAGCCGACTTGAAAAGTTAAAAATATGAAAAAAGCTGGTTACTAGTTTCACCAATATCCATGAAATTTTATGAAAAAGGTTTCTAAATCAAAGTGTTGTAAATAGTGGACTGTTGAAAAATGATAAATAGCATTAATTAAAACTTATGTAAATTTAGCCAAATACTGCTCACTCTGCTCATTGTGCTATGGTCTTTGCTCAGCTAGAAGATGCACAGTAAAATAATTTTTTGACTATATAAAATGTTCGCATAATGCTACGTAGTTGTACCCATAAAGAATTCCCGCTCAAAATGTACATTACATATAGGTATCCACGTAACTCTAATTAAATTTGCTTTCTTTTTAACTTCCAGGGTGAGCCAGGTGTCCCAGGATTCAGAGGTGCCCCTGGAATTCCAGTAAGAAATTAAAATTTATGTAACTATAAAATTTGTGTATTTATATGTAATAGTTGAATTAATTATTTCTGTTAACCGACACTTTTAGTTAGTGCCTAGTTTTTTTCCAACCTAAGAATCTGAATTTTATGTGTTTCATCATATTGATTTTAAGATTAAGCATTTTCAGTCTTATATAAGCTGGGCTTGATGGTAATCTTAATCTAGTAGAATTCTTTCATGAAAGAATTCCAGCTGAGAAAACAATTCCTCAAATTTTTCATGGATGAAAAAACTTTCATCCATGCTCACTTCACTCCAGTGAATGTCTCTCCAAAGAGAGACAATTCTCTAGACAATTCGAGATCAATGGGATTGAGCTCTCGGAAAAAATAAATCACTGAAAGCACAGGCCCAGCATAACTTCTGTCGATCGTGTCGTCTCTCGTCTTGATTGATTCGTTCATTCACTCATCACAGGGTGTGCCAGGGGCAGAGGGAATCAAAGGCGACCCTGGTGTCAATGGATGCAATGGCACGGATGGAAGTCCAGGTCTCCCAGGGGCTCAGGGCCTCCCCGGCGGTAGGGGTCCCCCTGGAGTATCCGGACCCCAAGGGTATCCTGGTGACCCTGGTGAGGGTGGCGTGAACACCAAAGGGGTCAAAGGAGAAAGTGGAGTCGATGGATTCCCAGGAACTAAGGTCTGTGACCTCATTGCTTTATTCCCTCTTCCCATGCCCACTTTTCTTCCCTGGATTAAGGTCACTCGGTGGTTTCATTCATTCATTGAGTCATCCATCAGTTTTTGCTTCGCTTTTTTATTCTCATTAATCGCTTCTTGCCTTCAATGTAGTCGTGGCGCGGCCTGTTTCTATTGAGCTATCAACATCACGCAGCCATGATAAATACACTGCAGAATATACCAACGAGTTTTGACCCAATTCTCAGCTGAAGTTCCAGTTTCAGCTCAATCTTTTTGTTTTAGAGGGAAATTTTGTCACTTACGCATTTTCTACTAATGTAAACAATTTCCTTAGAGAGTTCAATTTTGTGTTGCCTATTAATACATTTTATTAATCAAATGAAGCAAATGGTGCGAAAAATCATTTATAAATGAAGAATAAATATTTTGACATGTACTTATATTGATTCATATTACTTCATTAGCCAAATTAAAAATCAAAGACTCCATGATTATCTTAATGTCAACATTTTTTCTTGTATATTTTGTTTTAATTCCGTCTTAATGACAGTGATGAAACGACGTCACTTGAACATGTCTTTTTCTGCTCATCTGAAACTGCTAACTTACTTTGTCACCTTTCTTCCAACCCCTTATATACATTGGGGGAAGACATGAGGGGTAAGTATCGCTATGATTCTGATGTGGCCTGTCTGTATTTTCGCAAGCAGAAAAGGTAAACAGTAATAATCTCAGAGAAGACAGAGTGCATTGTAGGGCTTTTCATCAATTTGATGATAGATGCCGTTCTGTGTGGTGCACTTGTGCATAGAAATATTTTTCTGGAGATTTTGCTTTAGAATCTTGAATTTTGCATTCACGATTGATGAAAGGGCTCAAAGTCTTACCAAATGACACTAGGATTTTCTATGGAAGTGATTTGGAGGGTGAAATGCTTAAGTCGAGGGTGATACTGAAGATGACAGGCCCAACTCGCATGCTCTATCAGAGTGGGCCAACGTATTATTTAATGTCATTTTTACTCACACAAATTACTGGTGGTACAGTAATGCCACTCTTTTATACCTTTGTGAACATTCACATAATGCCAGTGGAACATTTCAAGGGGAGTAAATGTGCTGATAATTTACGAAATGTGTTTGTACTTTCATAATGAGAAGTTTATTGTGTTGTGATCCTTTCAGTTAGCTATTGATTGAAACAAAAGGAGTGGAAAAAAATTGTTTTGCTGGAATGAAAAAAGAGAAAAAAAGTGTTTCTTCCTAATGTAAGTAAATTGGCAAATTCTTTTCTTTGCTTAGGGTTTCCCTGGCTATGCTGGCATTGAGGGACCTATTGGATTCCGTGGAGAGCGAGGAGACCCGGTTAGTACCAATTGCTCATGCTGAGAAAGTGATAATTTTAAATTCAGTGCATATGTACTGCCAAAAAGTGGTTACCTTGAAGAACTACATATTTTTAGTCCTCAAGCTTCAGTTCTGAAAGCCAGTACTTTCCCTTTTATTGCAGTGGTCTGACTATGTGGAATTTTATTACCTCCTCTTATAGAGATAATACTCAAAATAAACATTCTGATTCTTTTAACAACATTTGTAAAATATTGTTAAATGGAACAGCTGTTATGTAATTCTTATGTGCATTTATTTCTGTTTTCATAGACTTACGAGTTGTGAATTTCATGATGTGATTATAACACCTTTTTATTCATTTCATAAAGAATATTTATCTAAAATAATCTTCTTTAAAAATAAATATCATCAGCAAAAGTCTACCAAGATGGCCTAACATTGAACTAGTAGTCTGGAGTAGCAGAAAATAAATCCTTCAGTGAAACTGGATGATAAGGACATAACTACATTTAGCCAAATATACAAGGTGCATTCAAGTTGTAAGGCATCCAATTTTTTTTCTCCGGACTGGAAAC
>LYUA01000900.1:4529-18949 GCA_002093875.1 Calopteryx splendens | reverse complement strand
AATTAGTTAGAAAAAAAATCGGAGGCCTTATAACTTGAATGCACCTCGTAGAATATTTCCTCTTAGTGATAGACAAACTAGACTATATTACTTATGATAGACAAACTAGACCATATTCCCTATTTTCAATTAGCTATGACATATTTAACTATGCCCTTTATTCTCTCTGAGCTTATAAACCACAGATTTGAGGTACTAAGTTGTTTAATGTGTATACAAATATTTTGAAACCCCTATATTTTTAAATACTTGGCTATATGTACTATTTCCAATTTCAATCCACCTATTTAACTTATTATTAGGTCTGTAGCCCTGCCAACTGTAGATATTGTGGAATAGAGCTCTTTGTAGGGAATGTAAAAAAATCCTTGATGCTAAAGTATGGAAAAAAAATCAATTAATTGTTGTGCATATGGTGAAAAGATTGAATTGAAGGATTATAAAACATTATGAGACGTTTGCAATTGTTACAAACTGAGAAATATTAAGATAAAATTTGCATAAAAAATCAATTCATTGAAAAAACTGTATTATTAGGTAAACTATTTATTATGAAGATGAAATATAATATGAGTAGAACAATGCATGTATCCTGTTGAAGATCAGATAAATTTGCAAAACAATAATTAGCAAAAATTGAATAAGTTTCCACCACGGTTCTCCAGACTTCAGTTACCATTAAATTGGATTCAATTATTAATAGATTCTTTAATTAAAGAAGAAATTTAAATCAGGCCTAACATACCATATTGTGGCATGCGTAGAAAATGTGGACATTCAATTGTCCAAAGATGATAGATGATGAATTAGTGAAGTAGATGGTTAGTGAAGTAAGGAAGGGGTTTAATGAGCTGGAAACAGTCTCAAATCTGTCATCTGCCTTATTTTTCCAGGGTATTCCTGGAATTCCAGGGGTCCCTGGAGTTCCAGGTGAGCCCGGAGATGACACATTTGGTCTGAAAGGTGTCCCAGGGGATGCTGGTGACCGGGGAGAAAGAGGCCCCCCTGGTGAACTGATTGGTGACCTCGGGGAGAACCTGACAGAGAGCGAGGTCCCACCGATCCTGTCGGCAGTGAGGGGGCCCAGGGGTGACAAGGGGATGAAGGGTGAGACGGGGGGCCGTGGCTACAAGGGCGAGAGGGGCCCGCATGGGCGCAAGGTGAGTCCCACTGCCACCGTGATGTCTTTCCCTTCGCGTGGAATCTTTCTACAATGATATGCTCATGACTCAGCATGCAGTTTAGTTGGTCAGTATAATGAGGTAATAAGGTCTTTTATAATTAAATATTCAGGAACTATTTTCTTTTGTGCATGCAGAAAAAACCTGCCTGGCATAAGCAGTTCATTGGCACAGAGTCTTTATGCTAGTTTAGTCCAATTGTTTATATGTTCAATCATGCACAGCATCATTTTCATGTCAACTGTTTTGTTCAAATTTGTAAGTCAGGGATTATCTATTGAGAGTGCTTTATTACCACGTATAATATTATTCATTATAGTCATTAGAGTTATTATAATATTGTTATTATTATATCTTCTAAAACATTTAATGCTGAATTTCAAGAGTTACTAGAAAAAAAATCTGCTTCCAGAGCAAATGGCATTGAAACTGGGATGTATTGGAAGTGCCTATCAAAACATTGATTTATTGCAGAAAATGAAAAATCAGCTCTTGGGCACAAGACTTCAAAAGAGTGATGGTGCTGCGCTGTGGTAGTGCATCAGGTGATAAAAGAATGAAACTTTTGCTAGTAAGAAGGGAAAAAAAATCACGCTCCTTCAAAGGATTGGAAACAAATTTACCAATTCACGATTACAGTGCACATGGAAGCACTTGGATGAATCAGTAAATTTTTGAAGTCTAATTCAAGACAAAGTATGCTCCCAAAGTCCACAAATATCTGAGAATAAATGAATTTCCTGAGAAGGCCATTCTTTTATTAGATAACGCTCACTCTTACCCCATCGAGGACATTCTGGTTTTCGGATGATGGAGAGATATTTGTTAAATTATTGCCATCAAATGCAACCTCCATTCTTCAGCCTATGGATCAAGAAGTAATCTCATCCATGAAGGAACACTAGAGGCAAGAAGTTCTGAGGATGCTTGTTGTAGAGGATGGAAATATTTCAGCTCTTTGGAAGAGTATGTCACTTATAAACAATTGTTTTTAATGTTTCAAAGGTGTGGGAGATGGTGAAGGGAAAAACTTCAATTAATTGGATGTGAAATGAGAGAAGGTTTGCGTGGATTTGAGATTCTCGATGGAAGTACGGATGTTGTTAACTTAGATCAACCAGATGTGGATGCACATCTCTCCAGTTTGGTGTCTCTTCGGCATTCGGATTGGAAAACGTGGAGAAAGATGACATCGGGCATGAGTGGCTGCTTGTTGACTCATAGTTTGGGTCCAGGGTTTGAATTTCTCACTGACAGTGGATTCATCCATTCATGCATCCACATGGGTGGGATTCGAATGTGTCAGGCACTGAAGAAAGCGAGGGAGAGCCACAGTCGCTCTCAACTGCGTAGGTAGGTGCTCTGTTGCACCATATGATGAAGGACCCCAGTGAAAACTTTGATTTCCACAACATGGTTTCTGTGCAAAAGATTAGGAGTGATGTAAGGAAAAACTTAAATGCATCAAGAAAACAAGGAGTGATAACTGATTATTTTATGAAGTGATCGCTATTTTTTAGTTGTGCATATTTTTATTAATTTAAGACTAAAAGGGAGTTTGCTTTTTGCGAGGCTAGGTACTACCCCACTGTTTTCTTTTTGCAACTGATTACTACCAATGTACACTTTAGTTATTTTCCTCCAATTGTGGACTTATTCATTATGTCCCCATCAGCTGATCCAATGGGTCATGCCAGGCCTCGTGCCGCCCCTCGGGGCTGGTGTACATTTCAGTTTGACCGGTGCAGCCGTCACTGGATTATTTCCCATCATGAAATGCTAATGCAATTAGGATCTTTCATTGGTGGCTGATGGTATTTTCTCAATGAGTTCCTTTATTTTGGCAGCGCATCAGAGGGAAGGGAACCCAGAAAGAGCCCAATCAGTGGGATTGCCCGTGTTTTCCGATTATCCATGGACCCTTGAACATTCATTAGCATGGAAAATTGGGAGTTTACTGTATCTCATCCATAACTCTGGGACTACCTATTCACATATACATATTTGAATTTTCAAAGTACATAACAAAAAAATGGACATTAATTAATATGTTGATTAAATAGACATGTTTTAACTAATCATATTTTATAAATTCCCCCACAGCATGATAGCAGTTATCTAAAAAAATAGTTTTAATTTGGATTTCAATGTGCAAAGTAATTTCTCATCAAATATTGGGTTAGATTGTTTTATAATTTGAAGCTCATTGAGGGGCACGGTGGTCCAGAGGGTGAGCAGCGCTGAGCTACCAACCGGAGGACCCAGGGTTCGATTCCCGGTGATGACAGCTCTTGGCACCCTCAGCTTCACCCAAGCTGTGGGCCAATTTTCGGGTACCAGGCCATCCTGGGAAATGGTTCAGGGAATAAGGAACTGCAACCCCCTTATTACCCTGATGTGTGAATGTATTACATGCCATTGGGCTTAGTGCTGGGTGAGCTCTACCCTGAACTACCAAACTGACCTTCGAGTTGATTACTGCGATATGATGTGCTGCAGCCTTAATAATGTACTCCTTTAGACATTTATCAAAGTTCATTTTCTGTAATGACATCTTCATCTTATCATTGACATTCTTACTCACTGTGAATAATAAAACACATATAAAGTTTAAATATTCCTCTACCATGGAGAAAGAGAGGGAGAGAAATATGTTTTTTCCAAATTCATAACACTTTATCACATTAAGTAAAATTTCCACTCTTTCTACTTAGCCACTTGTAAATGATTTTTATGTAAAAAATTTGTGAACAATGTTTACAGAGATTAAAATATTATGCACAGCTAATATGTTTGGATAATCTAACCAAAGATTAAGATATTTCACTGTATAGGGAGGATGGGAAATCATCAATTTAAATATGAATATAAAATGTGTGGGAATGAGTCACTTTCAAAAGTGAAATCTAAGAAAAGAAGATGAAAATCCATCCAGGGAAAGTAGTTGTGATGGTTATTAGATTTTATCCTAGTTGGCATAAGAAAAATAATTACAGGTCTGCTTACAATCAATTATGTACGATATGTGGAATAAATCATCATAGTATCTCATTCCAATCAAGTGCCATGGACAATCATTGCAAAAGAGTGCATATTTATAGCTTAACTGGCTATATCCTCCTCAATTTATGCTGTAAAACCATTTTAGAGTATTTTCACTAGTCAGTAGACAAAGTCTTTAAGACCCTCTGAGTTACGACTCCCTATTGGCAAACACACAAAAAAACTTGGTCTCTTCCATGTCTTAATACTGGAGAGTACATGGGTCTACTGGATAGTGTTCAAGAAAGATTCAGAATGAGACATGCCCTAAGCACTTAGAAAATGGTACCAGTAATTAGCAAAATTGGCTCAAATAAAATAAGATTTCATTGGCTGAGTAATGAGGCCTCATTGCCCTCTTCCAGTGAAAAGAAAGCTGAAGTCATGGCATACATTTGCATGGTGTGTGAACAAGAGTGAATAGAAGTAAGGATGAAGTGTACTAGAGAAAGATGCATATTAATTGAGACCTTAAATCCCACCATTATTTTGAATAGGGTGAGACTGGATTGGCAGGCCTTAAGGGGTTCAAGGGGGAGAGGGGTCGAGAAGGGCAGAGAGGCAAGCAGGGGAAAACGGGCATCTCTGGGCCGGCTGGAATCAAGGGGGGGAAGGGCTCACCTGGGATAGCTGGTCAGGATGGTGTGGATGGCTTAAAGGTGAGTGAGTACATGGTTTGATCACCCCTACATGAATGACATATGCCACCTCCCTCATCATTATATTTTGCTTGATATTAGGAAGTTAACCATTTTTAATTCTTCTCTTCCCCTGAGTAGTTTCTAACTTTGTCTCAGTTTTGTACAAGATGTAAGCAAAGTAACAGGGTAGCATTCAACATTTAAAGGTCACTATGCATCTCAATGAAAATCAAGTTAAATTTGATATTGACCCAGAAAAAGGAGCTCACTCTCAAATTGTTATAAAATTTAAAAACCCCCTCATGGCATGGGGATAAAGACTGAGAATTTGAATCTACATTTTATATTGAAATGAGTATGTTGAAATAAGCATTGTTCTCATTTCACCACCAGCACAAAAAAATAAATATGCATATTTTGTGATTCCCTATTAACTTTTTCAATGAGTAAATCATCGAAAAAAAAGCCACATTTGAATAATATGCGACTGTAAATGTCTGTCATTGGTGGAAATTCCCATGGAAGAGTATTCATTGACCTAAGTGTACCATTCCTTTCAAATTAAGGGACAAGTAGGTGATTCAGGCAGGATGGGATCCCCTGGTATCCAGGGGTCTCCTGGAGAACCAGGGATATATGACCCTAACCTAGATGAAGCAGGATTGGAAGGAGTTAGTGGCATCCAGGGCCCAATGGGTAAGTCCCTTTCAGCTAAAACTTATGTAATAATTAAAGTGCAGTTCTGAATATACTTCACCCTAACTTGATCCATATACAATCAAATGATTGCATGATTTATTGATCAAATTTTGCTATTATGATGCTGTAACTCTTCTTTTAATGATCATGTAACCAAGCTGAGATTTCTTTCGCTTGCGTTCCTTTATGGCATCAACATAAATATTGAGTTTCACAATTCACATGTGGTTTTGCTGGGATACTGATCCATTTCTTAAAAAAAACATTAGGTACTTCAGATTCACTGTTGCACTAGGAAAAGATATTCCACAGGAATAATATTTCTTTCTCATTTTATGCACTTCTTAAACTGAGTTCAAATCACAGTAACTAGTTGAGATAGCTTGTAATACAGTAGGTTCCTTCCTGCTTTCCCAAAATTAGGTAGTTTACGAAGTCACTTTTTTCAGCATGCTGCAATGTGCTGAAGTGTAATAATTAGGTACCACATTTAAATGAATCTAAGACACCCGATTCTAAAATTCTTCCAGTGGTCCCCACTTTTTCAGAAGTCACTTGTGGAGTTGGTTAAAAAAATTAATTTAGAAAGTTATTATGTAAAACTCTTATGTAAAATAAAATGCTTTTAACAAAATTGCTAGCTGGATGCAAGCAATAAAATTTGCCCCACATATTAGAACTCACCAAAAATTATGGAAATAAAATAATGTATATTATGTGATTACTACGGTATAGACTTTTATGAATATTTTACTCAGTACACACTGGTGGGCAAAAAAAGGAAAGCACTGATTAATGTAATCACATAAGATACAACTGTAATGGCTAGTAATGCTTATAAATTATTTTTCCAAAATGTGCAATGCATTAACTTTTTTTTTAATGGAAGTTGCTTCCTAGTCCTCTCCATTTTGAATCAATATAAGTAAAACTAAAAAAATCCACTTTTTGTGGCCTACCATCTTGATTATAATTATGTGAGAAAGGCTGTAAACAAAAACTATTATTTCTAAATGAGAGTTGAGAATATCTGAACCCATGCATTGCATCTGGGAATTATAGCTGTCTGGATCAAATGGGTACTTAATCCATCTATAGGTACTCGTAGCGTCTTAATCCTCCAAGCTCGCTTTTGTTTAAATTTTCAGGACCTCCTGGACCAATGGGAGAGCCTGGGTTATCTGGTATACGTGGGCTTCCCGGCACAAGGGGACCAACGGGAGAGCCTGGGCCTCCTGGAACCCCTGGTTCCCGAGGGCTCACTGGGATTTCCGAGAAGGGAGAGAGAGGAGATGATGGTGAGCACATCTTCCTCTGGGCACACGTCTACTCGTGAGATTTTACACACGGGGACTCTCAATCATCTGAAAAATCATGACCCCATGACACATAAACTGAAGTAACCGTGGATATTTGTTAAATAAAATAATATTTTTCAATTAACTAGAGTAATTTCATGAGTTGTCACTAGCCAAATGAAAGTATCTTCAGTAAAATTCAATTACATGTTTTAATGAATTTCCAAATTCTCTGGGATGCCGCTAAGGAATTCTAAATTTAATTATTTCCATATGTATTACTAACTTGTGCAAGAAATTACTCCAAAAAGTTCTTAGTTATATCCTGAAATACCACGTATTAAATTCAGCAACTTGATTGGCTTCTTTACTTGTGCTTCTTCAAACTCTATGCATAAATTTAATACTGTGATGACTCAACCATTCAATTGTTGGTTCACAAGCAACACCCAGGCAATTGTTAGATAATACCAAGGGTAAAGATGGGTTGGTCCATGTTAAAGGCCGGTTTCCAAGTTTTACATCCCAGCGCCACTACATACCATGGCAGAAAATGGAAACTCATTGTGACATCAGACAATTTCCATCGTCCACTAGCCTTCCTTGTTTGTCATTCACCGTGCAGCCGCACAGTATTTGGTAGTGCTGCAGTCCTGCATTGGTCCCTTTGGTTTCTAGCGCCTGGTTCGAAAGGCATTTGTGTAAAACCTGAACTAAAAAGATTTAGTAGTTTTTCATGAAAAAATTATTATACATTATCATCTTTGCTCTCTTTCTTAGGTTTTGAAGGGTATGAATGAGGAAGGCGGGAGGGTGAAAGAATAGAGATAGCCTTTTCCCCATCTAAGTGGCGCTAGTGTTTCTACTGGCAACCATGCGCCAAAGAGGAAATTGGCACAACTTGAAGAGCCAGCTGCCGTCCTATACCGTTTTCAGGGCCATGGGATGCCTAGGCGTCGCTGCTGCTTTATTGTGACACAAACACCCAAAACAAATTAGTACAGAATTGCACACAAACAAAGGACATGCAATGAGCTCCATATATTACAAATACTTTTCCTCTTGAATTCATAATTTGGTTCATAAAACTGCTAATTATTTGGCATAACCAACATTCTACTTCCATACAAACTTTGAAATTAGGCATTCACATATGAGAAATATGTCAAATTTCAATCAAACAAATATGTATTAATCTTTTACAAAAAATTATTTTCTGAAAAAATTGTAATAACTTTCTTCCTACCCCATGGTAAGAGTCCTCTTGTGAAATTATAACTTTATTTGCAGGAGTTAATAATAATAATAAATATTTTTTGCCCAAGGAACGTGATATTACCTAAATGCATGTTATAAGGCACATCAATTAACATTTTTTAATCATTCAGAAGAATTAATGAATACATAAGTCTCCATGGTAAGACACATTTCTGTTATGATAGTTGATAATCTTGTTCTTTGTAAACACATTTAGGCATAAATTAGTCTTTACCCTTTTCTTAAACACTCAAGGGCATTTTTAAATCCTTAGGTAATTTACTAAAAGCCAGAACCCCAGAATTATTTAATGCAGTTACAGCTTATTTAGTTTGAACAAAAGGGATGTGCAAATCATTCCGTTGCTGTGTGGAATGGTAATTAACACTTGAGTTAAGAGTAAAAGTATTAAAATAGCAAAGAATTTATTGAATGCAGTGGCTAGCTGTAAGGAATCTGTAAAAAAAATTACGAGAAACATCTTTGAGAGGAAGTGAAGGTGTTTTGCAATTCATTTTAGAGCTATTAATAATTTTCCAAATAGTTTTGGATTTAGTAAGAGGCATTGGTTATTATAGATTCGCTTGACATAAATGATCATACTCCTGCATTGCTTTTTCAGATTGATGTACATAGTTTTAAGTTCAGGACCATTGGTGAGTTTGCAGGAAATGGCAAGGTCCTTTATAGGTGACGACAAAGGCGAATATCGTCATTGATGATAAGGAGAGGATGAGGAGAAGGGGTTTTAATTCTTATCCTATGCACAGGAAAAGAAACATTGAATCTAAAAATCTAATCTAATCTAAAAATGTCTTATAGATGCTACTAAAACTAGAATTGAGATCATAAAATTGAAAGAATTCAGACAGGACACATTTTCCAAGAATATAAGAAAGCCATGAATGTTGGATTCTGACCAGGAATGATATGAGCTAAAATCCATGGGCACAGATACAGCAAAAGGAAATGTGCTCAATAGGGGATAATTATCCGACAGATCACACTTAAGAACCCTCGACAATACAGAATTGGCATCAATAGTAGTCATAATATTGTATAATAAAGTGGTTGAATGGTCAGTAACCCTTATGGGTTTATCAGCGAGGCAGGATATGTTACACCACTTTAAAAGGCAATAGAAGTCGTGCTGGTTTTTAGACTCTAATGATCCTCATTGAAGATGCTAGTGATAATTACTGGTTGCCTAGGTTTAGATTGAAATGTTAGGTCCAATCAAAAGTATATATCCTAAAACAGGCATCTTCATATCTCCAAATGAACCCATAAATAAAGGATAACAAAAGAGAGCAGTAGGTGCCTTGTTAGTTGTTATATATATTATATGATAGATGTTTTTTGTGTCTCAAGAAATTAATGTCTTAGAACTCTGTGCTTCAGTAAAAGGAGTTTATCATGTAGGTGCAGGTGTGTTTTTGGCATTTTAAAATCCCTTGTACTATTTAATGAGCCAACCCTTCTTCTTGGTCTATTTGGTGAATTACAAATTTGTGCCATGTAAAATTATCAATCTTGATACATATGCTGGGAGAGATTTACATCATTAAAAAAAATTATTATAATTATAATGTACATGTTTTCTGTTGCCAAGGCATTCCTGGAGCTCGAGGCCCCCAGGGTCCCGACGGCTCCCCCGGAGGCCCCGGAGGCTTTGGTGAAAAGGGTTTCCCCGGAGTGAGCATCATAGGGCCTCCTGGATTCCGTGGACAGCCAGGGCGTGATGGAGTGAAGGGGTTGCCTGGAGACCGAGGAGATACTGGTCCAATTGGTGAGTGCATTGTGAAATTGTAAGTTAGTGTCTTTCGTGATGTGAAATGTCAGTGAAGTCTATCTGTTTTAAGGAAGACCTGCATTTGGTAGCATTTTTCACATGTTGCATTGTAGATACAGTGAGTCCCCAACTTACAAGATTCTGCAGTTACACGATTGGACAAAAATATGGCATCACCACGTATTGAAATGCGTGGGAAAACAAAAACGCCAAAGGGGAAGTCATAGCATATTCAGTTAGTTGATTATCTGGTCAATAGATGGCCTTCTTCATGTAGTATACATTGTATATATATGAACATGCGAATGTATGGCACTTGACCCCAGTGAAGGACACTCGAGGAATCTTTGACACACACAGTTTTCAACTTCGACAGACACGGAAATTTAAGGAACAAATTAACCGTGTAAGTCGGGGACTTCCTGTGTATTCCTTCAAAATTCCCTACTTTGCTGTGCTATAGGGGAACTCGGCGTCTTTTTGAAAGGGGAATCCTACGCACCAACCAGGATCAAGGATACTGAATAAAACAAAGAGATATTACAACTGTAGGTCCCTGGACACCTATTCAAGTAGGGATAGACATTTAAGTTTGGTTTATATCTACTCTTAAAAACTAAGTGCTTCGCAAGAAGAGTTATTTCTCTTTCAAATATAAGCTTTTGAAAATACTACTACTTGAATTGTAATAATTATGCAGTTCGACGTATGCCACCATCTTGAATGGCATCAGCTCCTTGAAACATTGGTGCTGTTAATTCACATAAGCAACACCAATTGTAATATGTAGGCAATAATTGCAATTATTATTTTTAATGCATAGCAACACAAAATCCCAAAGCTTAATTTATCGTGCCTAAATTAAGTAACTTGGCCAGAAATGCCCCGATTAAATATTTTTAAAGTTGTGTCAACTTCCCTACTCAGGATCACAGAAGTGTGAAGCCAAAATGTTATAGTATGTGAATTTTACCTCATGATTTGTGTTAATAACTATTTTTAAAGAGTACCTATTTGAGTACATTAATAAGTAATAATTATGTATGTTTTTGCATGCCTAGATGTATTGTTTTCCACTCAAACTGATTCCTTTCTTGGCATTCTCCTCCCAACAGGTCCCAAAGGTTTCCCTGGTGAAGGTGTCGAATTTCAGGGTCCCCCTGGTGAGCCTGGCTCTCCTGGTTTACCTGGATCTCCAGGGCCTGATGGATTGAGTGGCAGACCTGGTTTTGATGGATTAAAGGGTGAAAGAGGAGAGGACTGTGGAGTTTGCCCATCAGGTGAGGCTTTGTTTGCTCTTATGTATTGTTGTTTGGCATATGCGCCAGTTGGTACTCCTATGATTCTCAAACCTTAAGAGTGAAATCATAATTTAAATCAATTATTTTGTCATGGGTAAGTATCAAAGTTGCTGATCTAATGGCGTCAATTAATACTTTTGTCCTGATCTGTGCTAAAATATACAATTAAATAACTAAAAATTACAAATTGCCTACAAATTGAAAGCAAGCCACCCAAGAGAAAATATGTGGTAGCATTTTTTGGGAGAAATGTTTTAATTTTTGTAAATTGTTGTGGTGAAATACATTGTCATCAAATGAAAAAAAACAGTTTTATTTAATCATGTTAATTTTTAATTCATGTTCCTCATTTAAGTTTATTTATGAAAACGATCTTACTTGTCAGTTTCTGTAAATGGAACATGATTCCTTGGAAGTTCAGTCCTGTGTGGAAGTTCTGTTCTGTCTGTCTGTTATCTATCGAAAATATTGAAAACCCCTAACAAACAGCATTGACTGCTAATGCAATATGCCCTTTTTTCACAAGAGTGAGGAATTGTAAGCCTAACAATGACCTTATAGAGTTTGATAGTTTCATACCAGACTTTGTGGAAGTATCTCTTATCCATAATAAATTATGAGAACTTTTTACTTTTCCACAAATTTTAAATTTAATTTGACATAATTGTAAGTTCTTCCTTAATAAAGGATCATCTGGCATTTCTAAAAGCTTTTAAAGCCAGGTGATGCCTTATGAAGGAGGAAACAGTCAAATGTAATAAAATTTCTTGAAGAGTATAAAATTCTCATAATGCATTATGGATAATGTCCCTATGGTCATTGGAAAGTTATACTTTCCATGTCTATTCAAATTGTTTGAGACAAGCTTATGCTCCATACAGTATTTTGACAAACCATCCTAAATGCCGAGAGGCTTTCACTTGATGACTGCAAAATAACCAATGCACCCTCTTCCGCAGGGTTACCTGGGGCCAAGGGTGAACCTGGTGAGCCAGGTAGAAATGGAATTCCAGGGTTGTCTGGTTTTGCTGGTCTGGCTGGTCCAAGGGGCCTTAAAGGCACAAGAGGAAAGAAGGGACTTATGGGATCGCCAGGATTAAATGGACGCCCAGGAGCTGCAGGTATGTCTATATCTACAGAGAGGTATTGCATTAGCCTATGGCAGGGAGTGTAAAATCATCCTCAGGTTGAAGAGTGTAATTGGACGGTTGAAGGGAAAGATCCTTGATCGCAGCATAAACACCCCTACCATATTTACCTGAATATCAGCCTCATACATTATTTTTTGCAGATTAGGAAAAATCTTTTACCAAGTCACTGGCCTTTCTTCAAATACTGGAATATGATTACTAATTGGTCAAGGCAACTAATCTTTTTGTAATGGATGAGCTTTAGATGGAAATTCAGATGTGTTGAGTTAGGAAAATATTTTGAGTTGATTACCTATACATTAGTAAAGTTAAGTTAAGAAACATTAGGAAGTTAAGTTAAACTTGTTAAGAGGGTAGCCTAACCTAGCCAAGTTTCTCTCCACCTTTCTCCTTCCATTCCTTAGAAATCCTACCTCTACTATATTACCCACCTATCCTGGAAGGTGCTAGTGACCTCAGCTGTTGGTTGCCTCCGCTAATAACTACTTCTCATAAACAAAGAGATTAGTACTAGCATAAAGACCCTGTATCAAAAAACATTAGAAAGTTTACATAAAGAGCATGTTTACATTTGGATAATGATGAATATTGAGATGCACTAACAATAAAATGTACTGTCTGTCAATTTGGCTGATTGTCGTCTCCAGGGTTGGCTGGATATCCTGGGCCTAAAGGTCCTCCAGGCGATGTGATAATGATGACTGGCAATGACACTGGTCGCGTAGGACCTCGTGGGGATCCCGGCCCACCAGGCCCACCTGGAATAATAGGCTCTCCAGGGCCCTTAGGAACCAGGGGATTCGATGGACTCCCAGGACCCAAAGGAAAGCCGGTCAGTAAGTTGATCCTGTGACTATCTATTAATGCAATACTGTTTTTCCAGTGCATTGAATAGTATAATGTAATTGGGTTTTTGGTTTTAAAATGTGAATAGTTGGAATGAAAATGTTTAACATGCTTCAGTTCAGTTCAAAAGCTTCTTTTTTTACATTATTTGCTTTCATTATTTTGATATGCAATTTTATTATTTAATTTAAGACTAACTGTTATTAACCCTTTCGTGCTCACGGCATTTTCGGTTTTCGGTCCCAGAAAGCTCGCGGCTTATTTTTTTAAATTGTAAGGATTTTTTCAAATATTTCTTGTGAGCGTATTTCTGGATCTAGGGGATCAAAAGTTTTAAACACATTATTCAATACATTAAAAATAAAATTATATGTTCAAAAAATTATTTTTATTTATTAAAAAAAATGTTGTTTAAACTTTGGTTTTTTGCCAACAAAAATAATCTTAATTAAATATTACAGTTAACATTGATGGCAATCCTATCCAACAAAATACTAGCACCTGTCTCCGGGTTGTTACTGTAGACAGTCAAGTATCTTGGGATGATAATATTCAAAAACACTGTAATAAGCTGAGTTCTATTCTCACATTATTTTCAGTAATCTCTTTTGGGGCTCCTCACCCATTGCTAAAGTAGTTTTAAAAACTCAAAAGAGGGTCTACCAAAAGAGTGTCATGTGTCAGTCAATCTCTCCATGCCCCATGTCACCCCCTCTTCTTAAAACTTTGTATCCTACCTCTCCCTTGTGTGTATATGTTTGCAGAAATTGCCCATGTTAAGCATAATCTCTTGAATTACCCAACAAATAACAGTATTCATTGTTACAACTCATGAATTTATACCGACCTTCATCATATGTATGTAAGAACTAGAAACTATGACCTTAGACCTCATCATATGGGCCTATTACTATTTAATAAGCTTCCTTGGGAAGTTAAAATTGTTAAGGAAAAATACTGTATCTAAACGTACACTCCGAGACTAATTGCAGAGTACTTTATTTTATTCAGTAGATGGATTTCTTTGTAACTATTAATTGTATAATCTACCTCCTCATGTGTCCTATATTTGTACTATCAAATCGCTGGACAAATAAATATGTTATTTTTAATATTCCCTTCTTGCAAATGATTCTTTCACAAACATAATCCTTCACCTTATATCTTTAACTGGTCCTTCTTGCAAAATAAATTTCCCTCACAATGGAAACT